>JASKGO010008022.1:0-20684 GCA_030556065.1 Holobus sp. GC000080 | reverse complement strand
TTGTACCGTTCTAAATTGAACATCCTGTATTTTATATTTCAGCGCCCTCTTTGATAATTCAAGTTGAACTAAAGTAATTACAAAAAGAAACATAACCTCTACAAACAGTAAAAAAAATCAAATCTTAAAAAAAGACGAATTTTCTTTAAATACATTATATAAAAATAATTAGAGTTTACTTCATTATGTTTTTATAATTAAATAAACTGTCAACAAAAAGAAAATGTTAAAAATACGTGCACTGAATCGTGAGTCATCATCTGATGAAGATGCTCCTGGGATTCGAAAGGAAGCCCAAGAGGAAATGGTTCTGGACATGTATAACAAGTCCTTACGTTTACAATGTTCTAACAATCTGACCGAAGCAAAAGACCTGTTACTTCAATTGCTAGAGGAAAATATTCCACTGCTGGAGAGTCAGGGTGGTCTTCCAAAAACAATGTCTACCATAAAGTACTCCTGTTACAGAAACATAGGAGATATAAATCTAAATTTGGGAGATATACAAGGAGCATTAGATTATCTACTGGAAGCTGCTGAATTGGATAAAACTGATGTAACTTTATGGAGGAAAATTGGGGAAGTTGCTTTGAAATTGGATAGGTTCCATCAAGCTGCTTATGCTTTTGCTCAAGGGCTTGAATGCAGTGAAAACAATTGGCCATGTCTTGATAGACTGATTTCAGTTGCGTTTGTCATTAAGGATACCATTGGGTGTCTGCAATGTATTGGAAAAGCTTTAATTTTAGATGAGAATTATACAAAAGGAATGGTTTTGAAGAAAAAGATATATGAAAATAATCCTGCAACTGAAGAATATTATAAATTGATGTATCCTGGTCATATCTATGAGCCTCAAATTGAGTACAATGTTTCATTGGAAGAGGAGACTGATATTTTAAATGAAGTGCAGAAATTGTGTGATCAGCTGCATGCTTTTGAGGAGACAAAGAAAACAAAGCCTTTAAGTACTGTTTTACTACCCAGGAAAGCTAAGGAATTTACTTGGCTTGAATTGGGTGAAATCATCACTGAATTGCATCAATATCTTAGTGATAAAAATATGGTAAGGAATAAAAATTAATCAGCAAATTGCAACTTCTAAATTATTAATTAATCATTTTCTTTAATTTGCTTTTAGAGTCATTTAAGTAAAATAGATATAAATAATTCAATGCAAAATGGAGAAGACATTCCACACTCAGAAAATAATTCAGTCTCAATTCAACAAATTAATAATAGTGAAGTTATGGAAACAGAAAATGTTTCTTCAATTGATGCGGACGCAATCAGCGAAAATAAACAAAGTACAACACCAGTTCTAAACGATTCGTCGATTGTGGAAAGAAGGCCATCGCAAAACAGTGAAAATGATACCACACCTCAAGAAGAAACTGAAGAGGTAAAACAATTTTAGTTTTTCCAATGTTTAAATTTTTTTTAATTGCAAAAAATAATATGCCATTTTAGATGGAACAAGATGCAGAAGAAGGCGACGAAAGCATGCAGAAACAGGATCCAAATCGGAAAAGCAACAGCAGCAGCAAACGCAAAAGAGATTTGGTATCGGAATTACAAATTTGGGGATGGCATAGCAAAAGAAAGTCTGCAAAACGTTCGAAAACCGACAAAGATCTCACTGTCGAAGATGCTTTAAATAGAATTATTCCTTCGCATCTCCTGTAAGTATTAATAATTTTCTATTTGGTTTATAATTTTTGCGTTTAGTTTTCATTGCGTGTTTTTAATATTATTACATTCTTTAAATTGAATTTCATAACTTTTGTTTTAATGTTTTTAGCCCAAGTGGATTGAACGTGGACAAAATAGGAAACATAGAGGAAACAACAAGTCCTTTGATTAATTTAAATCAAGAGGAACTTTTAAATTTTCCCGAAATACCTCCATATTTTGGAACAGAACAAGAAATAAATGATGTGAAGAGTTTCTGGGCGAAAAATTGGGAGCATTGCGATGTTATTGATTTAATTGCTGAATATGTTTATAAAATTGGCCAATTGTGGAATGTAAAATGGCCTCAGGGACTCGTCGATGTTTATGTGAAGGCTTACAATATGTTTAGAGAACATGTAAGTCATCCTTCTTTGCACAATACTGAAATTACGATGGAAGAGTTCAAAAGGGATGCTTTGTGTACTCTTTTATACGGAGAATTAATTACACATACTAATAATAAGTAAGTAATTGTGGTTTTACATTTTTATTTGGTTTACTTAAAAAATTCGTTAAAATTTTGCAACGACTGTTTTTTTTTTTGTGGAAAATAACGGTTTTAAAATTTTACCTATAAGTGAATGATAGAACACTAAATGTAAAACAATTTATTTGAAATTATTATTTGATTTAGTTTAAAATTTATTTAAAATTTTAATTTTGCGATCTATGCTGACTCAACTTTAAAAAATGGCAATTACTTTTCAAAAAATAAATTTACAATTATAAAATTATTCCTAGAAGTAGTCGATGGATCACTGAAAGTAAAACAAATTTTTTAAAATTTTAATTTCATTTAGTTAAAATTAAAATTTATGAAAAAAACAAATATTTACAGATCAACGAACTGGAAGTCAGCGATAACATTTTCAAAATTAAATTGAAATTTTTTTAAAATTTTAACAGTTCTTTTGAATCTATAAATATTTTTTTACTATTAACAAATGCCAATGCTCAATTAATTTTTAAAATTTAATTTTGAAAATTTTATCGCTGGAAGTTATCAAATCAAACTGTTTTTAAGAAAAAGTAGTACGTTAAATTTCGATTTGTTTTCCAGAAAATATTTAGAAGAAGAACTTCACTGTTCCTCTGAACATTTTATAACAATGGTCAGCAGCTGGGGCAATGCTTGGGAAAAAACCTACGACGAATTCGTTACTAGAGTTCATTGGTTGCGAGGATTTTTATACAAAAACAAAGACGAAAGTTCTTTGGCGGTAATGGCCTTCCAATTAGTCCAAGAAATGATTGATAGTAAGGGCGCCGACAATAATTTTAAGCTTTACATTCCCAACACTGAAAAGCATAATTTGGTGAATCGAACAATTATGAAAGCTATTCTAGATAAATTGGAATTGTAAGTTTTCTTAATTTTTACTTTTTTTTTTATCTAACAATTAATTAACAATAATATAATTTGTAACTGAATATTTTTAGGATTGACTCTTTAAGCAGAGTCCAAGAGCTTTTCGACAAAGAAATGTACAGCGAAGTGGCCGAAATTTTAAAAATAACATTTGCCAATTCGACTCAAGTGACTTTCGGAACATTGGGCAGGCCGGTGCAATTGGGCATTTTAATGCATTCTCTATGGTACTCTAATCCTGCCGAATGTTTCACTTGGACCGAATACTGCCTACACGAAACTTTAGGTCATATTTTTAAACCGACGGAAGATAAGGGCAAGTGGGAAATGATTTTGGAGAAATGCTTGCTCATTATGTACGAACTGATCAAAATGGAAACTGTTATTGTTGTGGACAATTTATCCGATATGCAACGAATTCGATTCACTGAATGTTTGTGCAGTTTGTGCATTCGCCAAGTGAATTCCGAAAGTCAAAATGCAAGTGTCGTCGCCAATATTATGCCCTATCCGTGGATTTTACTGCATTTTATTTTACAAAGAGACGAACACAGGCAACAGGCAAAACGCAAAGTACAGCACATCCAAAAAGATGTCCCAGCAC
Source organism: Holobus sp. GC000080 (assembly GCA_030556065.1). Lineage (NCBI taxonomy): Eukaryota > Metazoa > Arthropoda > Insecta > Coleoptera > Staphylinidae > Holobus > Holobus sp. GC000080. The sequence continues at coordinate 16,977 of JASKGO010008022.1, read as the reverse complement.
AAACGCCAGAAAGAGTCGAACAAGACGAAGAGGATATACCTCCCTCTATTGCTGTTTTATTCTCGGCACATGAATTCCTAGGACCAAAAGGATGGTGTTTGGGAAAGCAAGGAGAACTTTTGCATTTCATGTTAGATACTGTGGTCCATCGTTTAGACACTCCAATATTCGACAGCATTAGAGACAAAATCGAACTGCATTTAGAACAAGCTTTCTTCTGTCTCTATCAGCATCCTTGCAAGAAAAACAAAGTTTCGCGACATTTAGCAGATCATAACGTTAACCCGTTACCTTTGACTTGGGAACGTGCCCAGCAATTGTATGATTTTTTCTGTCCTGAATCACTGCCCGAATTCGATTCCTATAAATCGATATCGATTTCCGCTGATTTGGAACAATTGCTGCAGAGAATCATAGCAATCATTCCTAAAGAATGCGATCCGCAGCCACTACTTCCGAAAATCAGTGAATTTATCAGTGGCAATTTGGAAGAGATACCGAAAGCAATAGAATTTTCAGCCAAAGCGCGTTCAGCTTACTACTTGCTTGGCGATTATTTTTTTAAGCAGAGCGAAGTGAAGAGAAGTTACAAATACTTTCTGTTGGACTTGTGCATTAATCCAAATAGAATTGATAGTTGGGCCGGACTGGCTTTAGGAATCCACAGTCAGTTAGAGTATAAACTGAATCATTGCGAAGGGTTTAAGAATGAAATGGAGTTTTTGGATAAGTCGAAAAGTGCCAAGATTTGCTTCCAAGGAGCTTTAAAATTGAACGATGCTCATGTCACGCTGTGGATTGAATACGGATCGTTTGAATATATGGTCCATTCGTTTTGCTCACGTGTTTTGAAATATGAATCTGAATCGCTTAATATTGAAAAGTAAGTTTTGCTTTTTGTTATTATTATTGATTCATTCAGGGTAATCGATTTAAACCGTCGTCGTTTTTTCAATCGACAGAGGACAAAAAAATAATACAGTTATAAGCATGTACTTAAAAACTTTTGATTCATTTAATTATTTACAAAAAAGTATTGTTTTTGTTAACAGTACACATTTAGAGTAGACCGTTTATTTTCAATCCCTATATCAGCCATACTTTTACATGATTTTTTATCCTCTGTCTATTGGAGTAATAAAAAATAGTTCATTCAATTTGAAAAAATATGTTTTCACTATAAAATTCTTATTTTTTAACATTTATTTTAAATGTTGTAACACATTTTACAAATTTAAATTTATTTCGGAAAAAAATTAAATTTTAATAAGTTTTTATGATATAAAATAAAAAGGGTACCAAAAATATTTTGATTTTAAGGGCTATATAAAAGTAAACTAAAAAATATCGGGTGCCATTTAAAATAATAAATTTAGTAACGACTTCCAGTATAATCGGAAGTGAAACAATCTTGAAACAATTTTACATCAACTCATCGGCTGGAGATTGGCTATATTGAAAATTTCAAGTCTGCAACTCATATAAAAGCTTCAAACTTTAGATGCGGTCTTAAATAAATCTGCCTGTATAATATACCGGCTGGTCATTTTTTCTATACCGTATATGGATAACTTCCACATTTTTGAATGCCGGTGTTTTTTTTAATTGGCCGGTTAACTGTTTTGGGAGTACTATTTTTTATTTTTGATATCTTAATTATTCACAAGGCCCTACTAAAATAAAATATTTTCAGCTCTTTACCACTTCCGGTTATACCGGAAATTGACATCAACTTCGATATTTCAAATGCGACACACTAATTATCTTTTCATATTTAGATTTTCTTTTAAAAATAAAGACGATTTAGTAAACAAAGTTTTTTCTTATTAGATCTACTTTCGAAGGTCTTGCTGACTTCCGGTTATTTTTGTAAAAATTGGTGTCTCACGAAAAAATTAATATCTTTTGCAATTACTTCATTAATTAAATAATTATTTCTGAAATATGTACGCATACATTAAGTTAAAAAAATATTTTTTTTATTGTACAAGGTGTTCGAGAAAAATTCTGAAAAAATAACATTTTAAAATTAAAATAACTCCTTTTTTTCAAAGCGAACTACCCAACTTTCACTTAATATCAATTGATGTAAAAAACTCTAAGAAAAGTTTTATATGATAAGTCTACGATTAATACTTCGTGAGTTATTCAAAAGAAACGAAATCTCCATTAGTTAACATTGCAAAAGGTGACGTTACCACTGCGTCATAGCAACGTACTGCCATAACAACACATGGAAATATAGTTTTCTTGAAATAACTTAAAAAACTATTATCGAATAGTTACCAAATTTAACATTTCTTAAAGGTCTTTTTGTGCTGAATAATAATACAGAATAAAAAATGGATAGTTCTATTTGAAAAAATTAAGTTATTTTAAATTAAAAATGATATTTTTTTAAATTTCTTTTCGGACACCCTGTACAATTTATAGAATTTTTTATTTGATGTAAACGTACATATCACAGTGATAATTAATTAAAAGAATTGTTCAATTAGTTTTAAAAATGTACAAAATATGATTTTTTTATTAAGATACTGTATTTCTCAACAGTAACCGGAAATCGGCGATACCTTCAAAAGTAGACCAAATAGGAGAAAACTTTTTTTTTGCAAAATCGTTTTTATTTTTAAAAAAGAATTGTATATGATATAAAAATTGAGGTGTCCCATTTAAAATATCAAAGTTGACATCTACTTCCGGTATAACCGGAAGTGGTCAAGTGCTGAAAATATTTTAGGTAAGTGAAGCTTTGGGGATAATTACGAAAACAAAAAGAAAAAATTGACTATGTCTAATAGTTCTCGCAAAACAGTTTACCGGTCAATTAAAAAAAAACACCCTATAGGTATAGAAATTCGGTTAAGTGGGTAAATTAAGCAGAAATTTACGGTGAACTTCTTGTATTATATCTATTAATAATGATCATTAAAAAAAATCGATTTTCAGATTCGACATTTTAGAAGCGGAAAAAGACCGCTACTTAGAAAGCTCGCGCAAAAGCTTCGAAAGGGCTCTTTCCCTATACGAAATGGACAGTGATGCAGATGAACGCTGGCTTTTTCATTATATGATTGGCAAAGTGTCCGAAAAGAAACAAGAAGATCCCAATATTTATCTGCAACACTACATGCGAGCTGCAGAATTACTAAATGAAAACAAGTGCCAATATCCTGAGAAAATAAACTATAATAATCCTCAGCATCTTTCGCTTGAAGCTCTTGAAGTGCATTACAGAATAAACGCTTCAATTTTGAAGTACTTATCAATGCACGATGGGAAAATCGTGCCGAGCAGTTTGGGAAAACTTTTTAAGAAATGTCTGGATAGTTCGGTCATCCAAAAGAGCAAATACGAAGCGAAAACTAAAGAGGAAAATCGTGCCAGAAATATTTTGGATGAAAATATCAAGAAGGATGTTATGGAATGCATTGATGATATGATTAAGAAAGTGGAAATGATGAGTACAAAGGCATCCAAGGTCCAGGAAAAAGCGATAATTCGCATAAAAAGCGTGCAGGACATTATGGGGGAAATAAAGACTGAAACATTGGAGAAGCCTACTGTAGTAGAGAAAAATCAAAATCAAAAGACTGAGTTAGATGTGAAAGCGAAAGTTGAAGGGAATGTTAAAGATGAGAAGTCGCCGGAAGAAGCAAATGTGCGCGTACGGAACTTTATTTTATTTTTTACGGTTTTGGTTTTGTTTCTCTTTTATTTAAAAAGAAACCTTAATAATAATAAAACCAAATTAAAATTTATTTTAGAAGTCGACCACTACTGAAGGCAGCAGTTCTTCAAGTTCTTCCACTTCGTCATCTGGCTCGGATTCCGAAAGTGATGATTCTAGTAGCGAATCCACTTCGACTGATAGTGCCCATGAAAATATGTCCGATGTAGAACTGGTTAATCTCTTAGACCGATGCATCGTTGGATTGGAACAGTGTATTAGAAGATTGCCGCAAAATTACAAAGCTCTCTACAGATTAGCTCACGTTTATCACAGTCATAGCAAGAAAAAAGATTTGAACAAGTCTAAACAGCTCCTGTTGAGCGAATACAAATGCAAAAATGGTGTTTTGGTTTCCGGCCTGTTTTCCGATAGGAAAACCAGCAATTTTTTTAATGTGAGTTTTAATTCTTTTAATTTTTATTTTATTATTTTACCATTGATTAAAATTTATTTAGTCTAATGATAATCTCATAGACTTTTTGTTTCATCATTTAGTTGCTTAATATTTTTTATTAAATTTTTATTGTTCACTTAAAAGAAGACCACCCGGTAGAAACTAATTTTTTGCGATTAACCGAAAATGTTTCTATTCAAAGGGCATTTGGAGGATTCCTTCGAGTGAAATAGACCGACCGGGATCTTTAAGTGCCCACATGAGCCGATGTGTTACATTACTTTTGCATATTTTAAGTGAAACGCACGATCATAGGATTTTATTTGAACTGTGTCTTCAATTGAAACGAGTTCCCGATCCTGACAAGTAAATCTCTCTTCGTGTTTCTCATATAGAAATGTTTTTAATGATTTTTTTATATGTTATTTTATAGAGTTTATATTCGTCACACAGAAAGAGAACAATTAGCTGAAGAAGCATTGACCATGTGCATTCAAACTTTGAAGACATTGACCAAAGATGTTGCCACCATGTCAAGCGAAAATGCCGATAGATTATTAGTAGACATTTACAAAGCATATCAGAGAAGTCAGAAGAATTTACCAAGTCAAGAAAAAGTATTTGCTGCTATTTTAATTGATACCTATAAGAAGATAATGGGCGACAAAATAAGCGAAAAAACTCAGATACTTGATCTGGCGTTAAAATATTGTCAGCAAACAAGAGTTGCTGAAAAAATTAAAAAACAGCAACTACCGCCTGTTTTACCTAAACAACCAACGATTTCAACTACTGTTGCAGTAAGTTTTCCCTATTATTTTTTTGTTTTATTTATAATTAAATGTTTTTTACTTTATTTTATTTTCTTAAATTTTAGCCACAAGTAGTACCGACGACAATCGCCACAAATGTGCCATTAATGCCGCCAATAAAACGCTCACCGTTCGGACGACCAAGAGGACGTCCTCCAGGTTCCACGAAGAGTACCACAACTATAAAAAGTCCCCGTGGACGATCGCCTTTAACTGGCAACTTCCCTTGGGGCAATTACAGCAATCCCAGTTTTTACTTGAAGCAGTACCAGGAGGAGTTGTTGCGTCAGTACAGCCAAACTTTGTCAATGAGTCAAATGGCTGGCAATTTTCAGCAAAGCTTATTCGGCAATAATTTTCTAAATTCTACTCATTCACCACAAACTTCTATGCCCGTGGGCAGTACTTTGTTCCAACAGATGACCAGCGGAATAAATACATTGGCAGCCAATCAATTAAGTCAATCGTTGAGTCAATTGTCGCCGAATGTTTTGAAGAGTTTAAGTAATCAGTTAGCAGCACCGGCAACTACTTCGGCTATAAGTGGAGGACTTTCTACTGAACAATATAGACAGATTGCCAATTTGATGAGTCTGCAGCGGCCACCGAAACAGTCCAGGCCACAGAAAACAAAGGCAGCGTATGTAGCGCCTAAACAGCAAACATCGCAAGAGTTTAAATATCCTTCGGCTGAGATTATTAAAACAAAACCCAAGGATGTAATGAAGTCTACGTTTTTAGCTTCTAAGGTTTGTTTACTTTTCTCCTTTTTATTTATTTCCTTTTTGGAAATTGTAAAATGTTGTTTAATGCTTAGGATATGCAAAATCGTTCATTTTCTTTACCGGGCCCTTCTTCTGTCGTTGAAAAGCCTAATAGTTTGATGAGAGACCGTCCTGGAATTTCCATAACACCAGTAATGCCACCATTACCACCTCCTAGATCATCAAATGTAAATCTAAGTCCTAGTAAAACACTACAGGAAAAGCTGCAAGATAAACAAAATCAGCAGAAGAAAGTGCCGGCTGTTGGTGCTGTCGGTTTAAATAAGTTGCCGCATCGGTTTGCTAATACTGCTGGATTTCCCACTGCAAGTCAGCAACAACATTCTTCCATTGATATTCCCAATTATTTGCTGGAATCAGGTCTATCAATAAGTCAGGTCAGATTTGTTTTCTCCTCAAATAATAATAAATTATTGAAATTTTTTTATTTATCTATCAGTAAATACTGAATAGTATCTAATTACAAATATTAAATTTGTAAAATTTCAGGTGCAACAAAAGAAAGCTCCTTTGTCTCCTCAAATAGCAGCAGCTGCATCTGCAGCGGCCTCCAAGTCGAAGCCGTCATCAAATGGACCGATTTCGATGAGCGTCGTTAAAAAACCGGAAGAAAAAGAGCCATTAAAACAAGGCAAGAAAGCGGATGACATAATAATCATTGAATGAATTATCTCATTGATGATTTTATCACTTTGTAAAAGTTGTTTCAAAAACTTAATCAACACAATGATGCAAATGGGCATCTAACAGCATGCATCTCTTCATTGATTCATTGGACGAATGAAGGTATCGAAAAGTGTGAAATAAATCAATCAGAACGACAGAAAAAGTAAATAACACTAATAATATAATATAATTATAATAAGGTTTTCAATTTGTACACATTTAAAGTAAAAAAGATCCTGCGTAGAAATAATAATAATAATAATGAAAGAAGAGTAGAGTGTGTGTCGTCGCTTGATGTGTTCTTAGTTTTTTTTTTGTACTATACTGCACATCTCTCTCGTCTCAAAATTAGTCGAAAAATTAATTATAACTGTTAATCTCAAATATTGAAATATCTGTTGAGACGACGAAGGGATGGATATAGTAAAAAAAATCAGCGAACCGGCCAATCAACAACCAACACTGCCAACCAAACAACCAAAATCGAATCAATTCTTGTTTTTTTTTTTTTTTTAATTCAGGTCTCTATCCTCTAAGTACTTGTATTCAAAGGTGAACCCTTCTTTTTTTCGTTGTCCCCATTTCTCATAATCGAAGTAAATGTAAGTGCCCTAAAACACCACCACAAAAGACATTAAGTTTCGAAAAAAAAAATCTCGAACATTAAAAGCGCGCGTCCATGTCTAACTAAATTTTTATCAAAGATATCTCGAAAACTGATAAAATAGTTAAATTTTTACATAAAAACTAAAGGATGACATTAGCTATCGATTGGTGCAAAAATTATAAGAATTGAATAATAAATTTTAGAGAAATCTTTGTTAAAAATTCAACAAGTCAAACATATGCTACCTTACAACATTTATAACCACAAAAATATAAAAAAATAAATAGATAAAAGCACTTACTTGTTCGTATTCTTCGTTAATGATTTTCGGTTCCTCGTGTCTTTGGAACCACATCATATACTTGGTGTGAAACCTCCAGCTTTGTTTTTTCAAAGCCTTAGCTGCCAAGTACTGCGCTTTCGTGCCTTCCATATAATAGAACACAAAGAACAGCGTTTCAGTGGCGAGTCGCTGATAAAACTCGAGCGAATCGGACTGCGGGAGCGGCTGCTGAATGTAATAAACAGGCGTGTGGACCTGGTTACGGGGCAAGTAGGTGCGCAACCGTTCCGAATCTTGCGGCTGCGGCATGTGATAAAATGCCGCCTCCATCATTTGGAATTGCTGCTGGTGTTCCTTTTGCAGGGGAACGGCACCTAGTGGTGCTACGCCCAATAGGGGCGGAATCATAGCTTCCGCCTTCGCCGACGATTGAACTTTATTGGTGTCCAGCACCACTTGTTGGTTGCTACTGTTGCTGCCGCTGTCCAGACCCGCTCTATCAATTGCTTGCTGTGCAATCGACTTTAGTGTCATATTGTCCGGCAACTAATTAACATTCATTATTATTATTATAAACCATATTATGTTAAAAAAAAAAACTTACTTTGTTATCCAACAGAGGACCATTCATAGTGGGTGCTGATTGTGGTTGTGTTGGCGGTTGCTGCTGCTGCTGGTGCTGCTGCAGGTTGTTACTAATTGGCGCGTGCGAAGCTTCCGAAATGGGCACCGGGGACGTTCTGCTATTGGAACTGCTGACAGGGCTGGCATGTTCATCTTCAGAGGATGGGAACTTCTTCGAAGTGATCATCTCATCCCGGAAATCAATGGATACTCGAGCCAAATTACCTGTTTTTGTCTGCAAATAATTAATTTTTAATTAATTTTCAACATATAACAGTTTATGATGATAATGCTTTTACTTGTGGTTGATTTTGTTGCGGTGACGAAATTGCTGTGACCGATGTTGTTAGTTGGATACCTGGTGAGCTTATCACAGACGCCGGCATATTATCCGCATTAGCTGAAATTTATACGATAAATGAGTTTATTTCATAACTAAAATTAACATTTTGTTAACTTAATCGGAATTGATTAGTTTAATCTTTTTACATTTTTTAAATTGATCAACTTAATAAAATAAAATAAAGTATTTTTTTTTAAATTTGAAAAGATAAAAATAAAAGTGACTAACTGAATCAACTGCTTGAAAACACTAAACTAAACTTAAAATTCACTCTCATAAACATTATTATACAAACGAACAAATAAATAAATATAGGTAATTAAAACTGGCAAAACGTACAAATAAATAAATCACTTAAAATCTCAAAACACTATACTTTACACTACAACTTATATTTGTAAATTTCACGTTAAGTTACAAAACAAAAACAAAAACGCGAAACAATAATTGTTTAATGTTTCACATTGACTCACAGAGGTGGTTTCAATTTATGAAAATATTTACAAAAAAAAAACAGCGGATAAAATAACAACGATGGAAGAAAAAAATACTCACAAATGGATTTGGAAACAGAATTAGCGGCGACCGCAGCGAAATTTCCCGTGCTGGAGGCTGCGGCTGCCGCTGCTGCTGCTTGTGAGATCGGCGGCGTGGTTTCTCTCAGGGGTTTGGCGGGCGTACTGCTGGCGAGAGCTGCTTTAGTATTCGGCGTCGACGAAGAACTGTTGGCGCTTGAGTTCAGAATCGAATTCGCACTGCCATTCATCGTCGTACTAGATGCTCGCACTGGCTGAGGCTTCACAGGCTAAAACAATGTTTTTCACTATTTTAATTTTTTTAGTAGTTGCAGTTACTGTATTTTTTCTGTCTTTCTAGAAGCAGTCTATTAACCAACTCTCCGAGCATAATATCAACACAATTTAATAATAATATATTTTATTTCCCCCAAAACATTTGCCACAAACTTATTATTACTAAAAGCTGTTTATATAATTACTATCCAAATCAGAGACAAGTTGAAAATCAAAATAAAATATGGTCTTTCCAACTTTAAAAATTTGTCATCAATAAAAGAGAAAAATAAAAATGTTTACCTTTGGTAGTTCCTTGCCAATAGCAGCCTTTTTGTCCTCATTGGAACTATCACTGGAATGGTTGTACGGTTGTTGCGTGGAGGGCAGTGGCGATGCCAGCGGCGAGGACCCGGATATGATGGACGTCGGGGTGCCTCCCGTTTCATTGCTATCGGTCGTCGCCGATGACGGCAAACCGACACCGGACAATTCCACCTCGTCCAGACCGATTATGTCGTCGTAAAGGTATTCGTTCTCTTCGAAATCCGGCTCTTGCGATCCCTCTATGTAGTACTCGACATCATCTTTTACCATTTTTATCTAATGAAAAACGTTACTCCATAATTATTTTAATAATTACTTTTCTAACTTATTTTATTAGGTCATGCAATGTTTGCATTTTAATTACATTAAAATAAATAATTTACATTGAATCAGTCAAATTTAAAATTCTTTTGTTTTTTTTTTTGTATATTTTGTATATTTAGCTGCAGAGCCATGGAATGCTTGATTACTTTAAATTAATTTTTCGTTTGCTAATATTTTGCAATTGTTGAAAGTAATCAAAACTCCTTACAATTGAAGTTAAAAACATTTTATATAAACAAAATTTAAATTAGCGTAACTAATAAATGTTTGCTTTTTTGCTTTCAACATTTGTTTAATTTGGGTTACCACGGACACAAAAGAAAAAACAAAAATAAATGGTTCGTTACCTGGGAAACCTCAACGGACATATTATCCAACATTCGTAACAACGTTTCCAATTTTCGAATGTGAAATCTGTGCCGTTCCAGTCGCGACTTAAATTCATCAACCCTTTCTTGCTTGTCTTTGTCCAGTTTTTTCTTTTTGTTAGCCAGCAATGATTCCACTTCACACTCAAATTTCTCACACTAAAATATTACGTCAAACCAAAACAAAATAAAAATTGTAATTGTTTTTAAAATGACAATTGCATACTTGCAAATTTAAGCTGTCTATGGCATTGACAAGCCACGTTTGTATTTCCTCGCGCTCCTTTTGAGCCGGATCCAATTTTTGTGCAGCCCCTAAACCTTCCTTAGAATATGCTTTCGTTTTTGTTTCTCTTTCAACCACTTTAAACCTTTCCATTTGCTACAATAAACCATTATTATTTATTTTAAAATAAACAAAAAAATTAAATAAACAGTGCATACTGTTTCAATCAGTTTCCTGTTCTCCATCAAAACACTTTTATCCTTGATTTCCCCACATGCAATCCAGCTTTTGATTTGATCTCGCAGCCTCTGCAGCTTCTTGATTTCCTTCTTGAGATCATTCTCATACTTTTCCTTCTGGTTACTGTTGGTGGCATTGTGCACTTTCTGCCAGATATCTTCAAATGTCTCCACACCCTCTGTCACCTTTTTGAGGCAGCGATCAATTTCACCTGGCCGATTTAAACGTATTAATTTCGGTGCAATTTAATACGAAGTAGATACGCATAATTAAAGGAAAAGTGCACTCACCTTGCAATTTCCTACTTGCAGCCATTATGGTTATTATTTATTTGTCGCTAACCATATAAAAAGCATACTACGGCCAGCCTTAGATTAAAATTATGACAATAAGCAATTAAGCTTTGGCGTAATCTATACCGAACTGCGTTTATTGTTTTTAATTCCTTTCAATGAACAATTTTCCTTGCTCAAACTTGATCTGCTCGCTTCTCTAATCTCGATCGTGCTTATGCTTATTTTGTTGTGTTACCAACTTAAGCAGATTAACATTTTATGACATTTGAATGCCAATTCAACTTTTTTCAACTGTTTTTTTATAGATAAGAAGATCCTATAAGGAAGGCTTTTACCAAAACTGAGTAATTAAATTATTTGTTTGCATCTTCCAGTAGCAATTTTAAAAGCATTGCATTTTCCAAAACGGATAACGAAATAGAAAAACTTTTCTGCGCAGTGTGCGCTGTCATCTTTTGTTTTCCTAGTTTGACGTTTGCCAGTGACGTATTGTCTTTTTTTGACAGTTTTGATGATTTTGAGGTTGGAAAATCATTCTTAAGTTATTTTCTAATAATTTCCGACGAAGTAGTTAAAGAAAAACAACTTTTCTCTGCATTACTTAATTGAAATTTCAGTTTTCACATATTGGAGTTAAAATAAATACTTAAGAACCTTATAACGAGTGTGAAAAATGGCTGGAAACTTCTGGCAAAGCTCCCATCAGTAAGTTCCTCAATTTTCTCTTCAATTGTTTTTGTAATAAATTAATATCTTTCGATTTTTGCTAATAGCCAACAATGGATTTTGGATAAACAAGATCTGATAAGAGAGAGGCAACAAGACTTGGCTGTTCTATCTGAGGATGAATACCAAAAAATATTTATATTTTTCTCCAGTGGTTAGTTTTGGGAATAGATTTTTAATAGAGCTAAGTTAATACTTGTTTTTTAGTAATTCAAACACTTGGTGAGCAATTGAAACTTAGACAACAGGTAATAGCAACTGCTACAGTATATTTCAAAAGATTCTATGCGCGGAATTCTTTGAAATGCATAGATCCTTTACTTCTAGCGCCTACGTGTATTTTTCTTGCATCAAAAGTGGAGGAATTTGGAGTTATTTCCAATTCTAGATTGATCACTACTTGCCAAACAGTCAGTAAGTAAAACTATTGCTTTTTCAATATTATTATCATTATTTTTTTTTTAATATAAACTTTGAATCTGAATGGTAATAAGTTAAATAACTTGTTGTTTTTTTTCAGTAAAAAACAAATTTTCATACGCTTATAGCCAAGAATTTCCATATCGGACAAATCATATTCTGGAATGCGAATTTTACCTCTTAGAGAACTTGGACTGCTGTCTCATAGTTTACCAGCCTTATAGGCCGCTACTGCAATTGATCCAAGACATGGGGCACGAAGACCAGTTGCTGACACTAGCCTGGCGGATCGTCAACGATTCCCTCAGAACAGACGTTTGTTTATTATATCCACCGTACCAGATAGCGATCGGCTGTTTGCAAATTGCTTGCGTCATTCTGCAGAAAGACCATAAATCGTGGTTTGCCGAGCTGAATGTAGACATTGAAAAGATTCAGGAGATCGCAAGGTACGTCATCAATCTGTTCGAGCTGTGGAAGACCTACGATGAGAAGAAAGAGGTCCGAGAATTGCTCAATAAAATGCCTAAACCGAAGCCTGCGCCTCAAAGGTAGTTCCATTTGAATATTTCAACATTTATAAATTTATCGACTTGTTTTTGTAAATTTCAGTTAATGATAAATGCAGTTTGACGATGGTTTAATTAAAAAGTTCATCGTGCAACACTTCTTTTTATACTAAAAGAATTATTCGGTTTTAGGATTAATAAAACAAAAAATGCATAACTTTTTCTTTTTTAAATATTAAAGAACTGTCTGAATTCTGAATGAAATAAACTGATCCGATCTTTTAAAATCTAATTATGCCGCTACCCTACTTTTGACTTTGGTCCTGATAGCAAATTGTGTCGTCGCATGTTGCTGATTACACCATCTAATGATGTGGTTTTCTTTTTGGCGCTTCCTTTGAGAGCGTCTTCGCCGTCTTTGCGGATTTTTAGTTTTGGAGAAGTTACTTCGTCCATGAAGTCAAAATCTGATTTGTCTTCCATTCTAAAATTGCCACATTTGGTTTAACTATTTGATTATTTTATTTTATTAATTAAAAATTGCAGATTGCAGGGTTGGCAAACAGGTAGGCTGTGTGACACAGCCTGCAGCTATGATTTAATTTTAAATGTGAAAAATGCCGCCAAGAGTTAGCTGTGTATCAATTGACAATTAATTAGAAAATAACTTACTGATTTTCCTCTTTGAATTCATCGGGTTGCTCAACCACTTCTGGTGTAGGTGCTCGGTATCCATGGCTCTTCCACTGAAGTTGGGGAATTTCATTTTTATCAAGCATATTATACAATCTGATTATTTCTTCAGGGGGTGGTTCCCAATCTTGCACTTTGCTCAGTTCTTCATCAGAACAGTTTATTTCCCAATCACTTTCCATTTTACTAATGAAAATCTATAAAAAACTTAATAATTTAATTAACATCTAAGGAATGGCTTAAATTATTAAATAATCCTTATGTACTTAAAAAAATGTAAAAACTTGGAATAATTTGTTTTTGTTTATGATTTTTCTAAATACTTAGTGGAATTTGTTTTTGTTTATAACAACGGCATAGCTGGGCATAGCACACTTATTGCTTATGCTTCCACTCTTGCATTCAAAGCATATCGAATTTTGACATTTGGTAGACATTTTGCCCTTGCAAATTGACATTTTGACCAAATTTTGACAGTCCGCAGTATTATGGACGAGGCAGTAGCAACAACAGTGCAGTCCAGTTATGTTAACAATTGGAAATACCAATTTTAAAAGTGATTAAATAATCACAAATCGTGAAATACACAAATTAAACGCAACAGTGTTAAAAGTGCTGGTATCGAATGGTAACGAAACAAAAGCATCCCCTTGAATTTGGCATGCTTTTTACCACTGTATTGCTTCTCAATGTCGTCCGTTATACGTTGGCCTGGGTGCCTCCGCATCCAGTTCTCATAGTGGTGTCTTTCGATGCATTCAGATATAATTATTTCGAAAAGAATGGCTCGTTGTTTATGGAGCAATTGCGAAAAGAAGGCACTTATGCAGACTACTTAATCAATGTGTTTCCCACCAAAACGTTTCCCAACCATCAGAGCATAGCCACTGGCTTGTATGCAGAGAACCATGGGGTGGTTGGGAACTCGTTTTATGATCCCAAATTGAAAGAAGTGGTCAAGATGAGTGCAGAAATGTGGCAATATAGTGATGACATTGTCCCAATTTGGGTAAGTGTAATCTTCAATCTTCAGTTTTAAATTTCTGTATTAATTTATTTCTGTATTGCAGACTTTAAATGAGATGGCTGGAAGTGATCGATACTCAGCTTCCATGATGTGGCCAGGAGCTGATTATAAATACAAGGGTAGAGATATAACTTATAAGCAAAGTTGGGACATTGATTATGACTGGTACAAACGCATTGACACTGTATGTTTCTCTTTTGTATTTTCTTTCTCATTTTCTTTAATTGTTTTTTTTTGTAATTAAAAAAAATTGTATGTTAAAGGTGATTTCTTGGATTAAAAATCCAGACAAGCCAGCAAATTTAGTGATGTTGTATTACGAAGAACCGGACACGCATGGCCACGTGTTTGGACCGAATTCAGACACCGTTTTTAATCTCCTGAAACGACTCGATAATATTACGAAATATTTAGATGTAAGTCTTGAAAAATACCTCTCTGTAAATTTTCCATTTGCTCATTTGTTTGTTTGTTTTGATTTGTTTTCACAGGAGCAATTAAAAGCAAATTACTTGCAAGACTATGTGAACGTAATCCAATTAAGTGATCACGGAATGGTCAGTGTTACTCCGCAAAATATCATCAATATCACCAGCTTTTTGAAGGCAGATACTTATGAAATGGCGGGCACTACACCTTGTTTGCACATTATTCCCGACTCAGGTATTTATTAATTTTATTTACCAAAAAAAAATATTACGAAAATATTTTTTTATTATTTATTCGCTGTAGCGTTGTACATACCGGGTGACAACAATATTTGGCGCAACACTGTCATATTTTTATTTATCAACTGATTTGTCTAAAAATTGGTATACTTATATAAGACCATGTTTCCGATTTATTGCCATAAATTTTAATTTTTCATCACTTCCGGTTTCTTCGGAAATGACCCCAACTTTTGATTTTTAAATGGCAACTTCCACTTTTTTCTATTTTTTTTTTATTCTAGGGATAAATCTGAGTTCAAAAATATGTGTTTCGTTAATTTTTGAATTTTGAAGTGCTCAAAAATTCAATTTTTAAATTTCTTCCCAGAAGCTGGGAATGCGTTTAAATGCTCCCCAGCTACCTTAGATTATGTGTAAAATTGACATCATACCGCTAAAGTCAGTTTGAATTGAGTTATTAACGAAATGGTTTTTGGGTAATAAGCCAATTTTTTCAAATGGCTGCATTGTGGCGCATGTTGATTTTTAGATAGTTGCATTTTTAACGAAGGCAATCGGTTGATAAATAAAAAAATGACAGGGTTGCGCCAAAAATCGTTATCACCCAGTATACTACAGCCGGATTATCAAAAGACAAGGGTGAATTAAGTGTGAATGTGTTTTCGCGTCTTCTTATTAAGATAACAGAAGGATCAAAATGTTTAATAAGTCTTTTCAAAAGAACTGATTTATGGATATCAATGAGAGGTCGACGAGGACATTCATTTTAAACAAAAGTCCCTTTTTTAG
Source organism: Holobus sp. GC000080 (assembly GCA_030556065.1). NCBI lineage: Eukaryota > Metazoa > Arthropoda > Insecta > Coleoptera > Staphylinidae > Holobus > Holobus sp. GC000080. The sequence goes on along the minus strand of JASKGO010008022.1, from coordinate 1,323 downwards.
AATTTTCGATACTTCTTTTTCAACAGAAAACTTGGGGTTTTGGAATAAAAATAAATACCGTCGAAGGTAAATTATCAAATCATACAAATCTTAAAATTATTTTTGAAAAATTTAGTTCTAGAATTATTAGAAAATTTTAAACAAAAATTATAATCCCGAAAAGTTTGCTCAACTGATTTGAGACTTTTTTTTTGAATAATTTTATTGAAAGGAACAAAATGCTTAATTAACTAATTATTACAGTTGAAAGGTTGAAAATTTGAAATAATTAGTACGGAAAACTAAACATATGGCAATTAAATAAGTGTACAAACAAAAACTAATAATTGTTATTCTTGACCAGCCGTAATTAATTGTAAAGAGACATCGTTTAAAATTTAGCTGGCTCCTAGAAAATGTGGAAAATTTAAAATACATTCTATTCTTACATATTCTAAAATTAAAAAAAAAAAAAAAAAAGAAGTAAATAAACAGTAAATAATTAATTTTGCCGCTTTTTAAACCCGATATTCTTAAAACTTAATTTAGGCACACTTAAATTTGCCTCTTTCCAATAATTCTTTATATTTACTGCTGTCGTCATAAAAATTCTTACATTCTGATAAAGCTTTTACCGCCTGACTTTTACCGCCTGACAGGAGGGCATTATTAACTGGCCCAAAATCCGATTTCCAGCTTTGATAGCAGTTTGGTGGCGATGTGGTGATTGATTATAGTTTCTCCCCTCAAAATGGTACCTTCTCCTTTTATTTAGTTTTCTAAACCACCATTCTTTTGGAAGAGTTTAATAAATATTAGACCAAAGTGCCAAAGTAGTATTCTGGGAATGATAGCAGCTCAGAGATTTACTTGTTTGGGTTTATTTCGTGGATATTAGCTGTTATGCTACAGTGGAAATGAAAAGTTAAGGAACGCAACATGATGTGGTGTTCCGGTGCTAAAGCCTTTTTACACAACCTGAACTTGTTTTAGCACATTATTTAATTCGTCAAGTCCAACACCTATTTTCTCATCAAGTCGGTTACTTTATGCTTTAATTTTACTTTGATTTTTGCCCTAATGAATGTTATCGAATCACCCTTTATTATTATTATATTATTTTTTATTTGGACTCAGAATTCTTCTTTTTAGTCCCATGCTTCCATGGCTCGAAGCAACCTAGTTAGCATCAATGTCAAGTATTTTTGTTTTGCTAGATGTGGAGACCATAATCAATTTTAAGCGAATAACCGGTTATGATTTTGGTTATAGCTATTGGTTATTCTCGGTTATTGAATCAACCGTATTGACAGTTACTTATGACAGTAACCGAACGTTACCCAC
>JASKGO010008021.1:0-25907 GCA_030556065.1 Holobus sp. GC000080 | reverse complement strand
CGGACTCATACTGCCGTATCGCGAATATAACATCTTGTATTGCACCATTTGAAATTAATATAAAACAAGTACATATATAATTTAATATAGGCAACTAGCCAAGATGATTTTGAACAGTTTTCAACTGTAAAACCCATAAATAACAATTTGTTATTGATATATCAATTACTATTAAATAATAAAGAAAGTAAATATGTATACATAATAATATTTTATTTATATTAAATATTTTATTTGCACATATAATTGGTTGTGAAATTAATTAACTTTTAAATTCTAGTATTTAAAAAATATAATATTATATAAAAATATTATTTTACTTAAATGGTTGATTAAAAATCTATTAAACTTTGGCTTTTATAGTTTATTAATTGTGGCTATTTAACGTGATTCAAAAATTTAATCGATATTTGTGCCATTTTGTGCTGGAATAAACAGTTTAGTCCCCAGCCAATTTTTTTATTAAAATTCTCCACACGATTTCTATTTTCGCACTCTCATTTTATGTAACCATACAGCCACTTCCCTCCCTTTAGACATTAAGGCTCTATACAGGGATATTTTGTTTTTATTTAAGTGGTCACTTTTATTAAGACAATTTATTTGTTTGTTATCAAAATTATTTTCAAATCCAAGTAGTTATTTAAAACATTTTTCAATGTCGGTCCTTTCTATGACAAATAGTTAAAGTAGATATTATTGGATTTTAATCATTTATGAAGGGGCCAATGGAAAAATAACTTTTGTCACAATTTATTTTTTTCCACTGGCAGTGCAGTCTGAATGATTCTAATGTAAATTCTGTTTAAAACGAATATAAAACCACATCATTAGTAAATATATTTTAAAAAATGTTTTTTTTTTCATTTATTTGGATATAAATAACACTGATTTATTGTGATGTTATTAGTAATATCTCAGCTTTTTCATTAGGCGACATAGGTTGATCTTCCTCCGATCCCATAATATTTTTAATGGAACAACGAAATTTTATTTTGATATTTTGAAATGCATATGTAAAATGAAATAATGATGATTTGTATAAAAAATAAACTCTACTGCACTTGCAATTCCAAAAATTTGATGACTTTCAAACGGATCCACTAATTTTTTTGTTTGCTTTGCGTTATAAAGACCTATAGAAAATGCCTGTATATATTGTAACTGTATCTAAACTTCAATCCGAATGACAATATATTGCAAATTTTGGACGAAGAGATAACATAAAATTCGATATACTATAGCGAGGTAATTGCAAGAGTTAAAGAGGAAGGCAATAGCGCAGTGTAGTAAATTTACTAGCAATTTCTGTGTGATATTTAGAACTGAAATATCCGGAGTAAAACAAAAAAACGGGTGTAATTTGTCGATAGCGGAAATTTATAGAGCATCATTTCGTTGAGCTGAAAAACAGGAAAAAAGGAGAGAGCTCACAAAGAGAGGATGGTGCTGCAAAACACGTTTAAAATTACCTTCGATATTCGAACACGCAATATACGCTCTGGTCGCTACAGCAGAGAGTATTCATTCTCACTTTTTTCGCGATGTGTCTACCAAAGGGAATAGCGGTACTGTTGTGGGTCATAAATGCTCCTCTTATCGGAGGTCGCTATTCGAGCAATTTCCGCAAAAATAAAAAGCTTTCCTATGTGTTACACTAACCCACCATTTTCGCTCCTTATCCATTTATCCTTTATCCCATCTCTCCATTTATATATTTTTAAAACGGACAGCTACTATATGTACTTATTGCAAATGTGATTATTTAGACATTTTATTCTATTACAGGAATTCCCATTAGACTCAACAAAGTTGAGCTGAAGTTGCGAGTATAAGTTTTTACAAGTACACTCAAATGGGAAAACTAAGCTCAATTGCTTTACTTTTAATGAATTAAAAAAAATCAATAAAGAGTGTAATGCAGCAACCTGAATTAATTTTTTTATCTTTATTGTACAGGGTGCAGTTTTGCTTCTAAAATAGAAGCCAATTTTAATTAATTGGTTTACGAGAGATTTTTTTATAAAACTAGTTTTTGCAAAGAAGTATCATTTATTAATTATTGCTATCATTAGATTATTTTTAATAGTAATTTATGATAATAATAGGCTGTCATGTAAATTGATTTCTTTGATGTTTTTTTTTTTTTGAAAAGAAACTAATTTAAAGGAAATAGTGTAGTAATGTATTCTTTCCGGTTACGGCAGCGTAAAAGGACACATGTGAAAAGGGAGAGTTTTATAACGAGAGAAATAACACAAACATCAATGTGAATGGTATCCTTTACATTTAGGACAGGCACATAGAGCCTATTCGCTAGAGTTGCACAAAGGACAGTAACTTTTTGTGCTTCCAATTTGCTTTTGAATCCTCCGGAAGATAGTTAGATAGATATCTGGACGTAAAATTAGAAAAGTTAGATATCGATGTGTCGGCAAGTTCGCCTTCAACTCCCAAATTTGACAAGGAGGAATCGGGACTCTAACATTATATTCCGAGAGGCTATAACTGTGGTCTTAGCTAAAAACGCTTTATTTTTATATTAATTTCTTGAACTCTGGAGTTTATTATTCTCATTTAAAATGAGCCACTATTATTAACATCTTTAAATTAAAAAAAAAAAGTAAAATAAGATGACGTGGGAAATAATAGTAATCCTGGTATGATAATTAAAGAATCGAAAAAAGGGGAAGAAGATAGCTATCGATTTAATTGGCTTGGTTGCAAGCGGCAATTATTATTGTAATCAGATGGTAATCCACAAGTCTTACTTGTGAGGATTAGGTCCTTAAAGGATTATCTGAATATTCAACATGACAGCAATTGACCCAACTCTTAGATAGCGGGGCTCGCATACAAATTGCCGACTTCTAAATGCAAATTTCCCTCTAAAAGAACTAACAGGCCTTGCTCATTTACTACTTCCTCCCTTCCTTGCCGCCATTATAGCGCTCGCAGTACACGTGTCGTGTATATTCATAGCAGAAACATTTACCGCATGACCCTATTTGCTTGCTCTCTTGCGTCCTACGCTAAGTGAATTTTAATAACTGCACCACTATCTGGCTAAATAACGACGCACCCTAATTAAAAAACGAAAATACGACCCATTCACTGTGCCATATAATTATCCCAAACAACATGTACATATAATCGTTTAAATGCGACTTTATTGCGGCACAGCTACACACAATCATATTATTTGTCTCGCTGATTTCATAATTTAAAAGGCAAAAGTCACCGACTACTGTTCGCGCAGAACCTCATTAGCACAACTCACAAATGTTTGCCACAATAAAACGCCAGTGGTAAAACGTTACATTTTTTTCGTTTGGAAAATAATCCTGCGAGAGCTCTCATAATAAGATTTTTATAATGATGTTTTCAGCTAGTGAAAGCTTCAAAGTAATCTGCTTTTAGGGGTAATTGTTTGTTAATTTGCAGAGTTTACTACTGTCTTTTTTTATTTTGTTGAAAAAGTGTCCCGAATATTTAGTGCATAATGTTTGTGGGAAAAATTATTAATTATAATTTTAAAAAAATTTGATTAAATTAACATTGAATTTAAAAACTTGGCAAATATATTTTATGGTAAATGAATATTACTGAAATTAAATAAGCGGATATCGAAAATATTCATAAGTAAAATGTTTTGATGATTTATTGATTGTAAAATTTGAATAAGCACAAAAAGTAGTAACTAATCTTAAAATTTGTAATTCAATTTCATAGCGACGAACATTGTTGAAGTCTAATCAATTTGGTCGCCCAAGTTAGATAATGTTTTGTGCCCGACTGGTAATGCTTTTATGCAATGTTGTGCTTTACCGGCAATGTAACTGTCTCGACGAACTTTGGCTTTATGATAACAATGCAAACAAGGCCATGGGGATGAAGAAAAACACCATTTTTATTGAATGTCCTACTTCTAGTATTATTCTTATAATATCGCCACTCAAATATATTTTAAATTTAAATTCTTTACCAATTATTCGAATTAATTTCATTTCATCCTCAATCACATTTATTAATTTAATAAATAATGTAAAATAATTTTTAGTTCCTACATTCAAAAGTTGATATTGGTAATTGATGAAAATTTTAACAAATTTATTAAAACAACAAAATCAATTATCTGCAGAAATCAAAGTTCATATAATTAAGTGCTGCCATTTTCAAAATTGAAACATTTCATCGAGGTATTTATCCGTGCGCGTCGAGAGGGTGTAATGAAATTATGCTTGAAAAGGCCCAATTACTTTAACCAATCGCGCTGACTGATTGCAATGGGTCTTTTTGTTGCAGGAAGTGCAAATACTGAAAGCGCTCATTCTCGGCGAAGAGGAACGCGGACAAAGTCAATACCAAGTGATGTGTTTCGTGTTCCACTTCTCTAAAGACTCTTTCATATCTTCGGATGCAATGTCGAAATTAAGGCAAAAAAATCCGGGAACGGTGAGAATTCCAGAAGAGGATAAAGGCAGAGAGAACTTTACGATGGACCACACTGTCGATCTGACGTTTGCTGGAGTCATTTCGCCGCACATTATTGATTTATGTTCCGAAGCTTTGACAAGTATCTTTACCAGATATGAAGATGTTCAAATATGGTCGGCTAATCAAGGTTAGTACGTAGTATTACTACATCTTATTATCATTTCCATTATGAGATATGAAGATATTGAGGGCGGGTTTGTTATTGATGATCGTCAAGACTTTGAGGAGGGAGTTTCGGGGGTATGAACGGTATGAAACTATTATCAATTTGGAGAACAATGGAAACAATAACATAGAACAAACATTTCTTTGCTGTTGTAACCTAATTTCTCAAGGAATTATTGCAGTATGAAAAAAATGCTGAGCAGAGTTTTTAAAACCTTTGGGATTCTACATAAACGAACTTTGCTAACTTAACTATAAGTTATCAAACACGATGTATCCTATTTTAATTAACTTTGGTAATCTACAGAAAATAAAAGAAATTAAATATAATTAAAGAAAAGATATCGGCAATCAGCAAATTATTCGAAATGTTCTTTTCTTTGGACCTTGGGGATCTTTCACCAAAGCCACTCTACCCTTCCCAAGTTAACAAAATCTTCATTAAAAGCTAATTCTCATTTTACATAGATTGAAATAAAATTCGGTAATTTATTTATTCATTATAACTTTTGATGTTTGAAATACTTGATCCTATTAAGGTTCACTCAGCATCTTCGCCAACGAAAGCTATATACATGAATTAGTTGAGTGATAGTTGATACAAGCAGACAGCCTCCTCATATTATCTCTCATTGTCCTGATGACGGCGAGGAGAAGCGACAGCTTTGAATACTCTGCCACTGATACAGCTAGCTCCCTAGATGTTCTCAAATTAACTTTCAACAAACAAACAGGAAATATAAATAAGCATGCTGGCTTATTTATGCTCAAGTACATTATTTACTCTCGCGCGCTCTGCTTTCGCGAAATTTACGCCAACTTAAGACTGGATTATCGAATTCCCCATACCTGTTCGCATTAAAAACAACGAAGCCGTCGCGACGTGCGCTTTTCCCCGTTATATGATGCTAGAATAATATGTTTAACTAAATGTTATTTACTTGAATCGCATGAAATTGTCGCTCATTGTCCCTTGTCAGTGAATAATAATTTATCTTGTAAGCACACAAAGGCCATAGAGAACATTAATCGTTCCTTCTTCTTATCTTAATTTAGATCGTTCTCCATTACGCTGTGTAAATTGATCCAAGTTGCTCTAAGAACGGTCCTTTTATTCGCTTCTGCGGATAACCAAAAGACCCTTTTACTCCTAAAGTAGACGCATACAAAAACGGTAATGCATTTTTTTTACAACCACCCTTTTTGTTAAGTAAAAGTACGTTGTTATGTATATTTCACATTTTATGTTTTTTTTTTTTCAAATACATGGAATTTTGTATTTTGATAATTACTTTAGAACTTTGAACAATCAATTTCTAAGTCACATTAAGCCAATGGCTGGTAAATAGGGAGTTGAATTGAGTACTTTTTTCAATAAATAATAATGTATTACATGCATCAGTAAACAATCAATCATTGAAACGAAAATACGAATTATTAATGTACATTACTCAAAGTTTGAAAATATCAAAATGTCTTATTGAAATTAATTAAAAGCATGATAAATGTTTTGGGTGTGATGCACACGTATCAAGAAAATTGTAATGGAATGAATTATGATGATGCTTAATTATCGAATATGCCTTTCAGTTTACGGATTTGCGAATATGACGTGATGGAACGGTTTGGTTTTTCGCATCCTAAAACTTGAATACTCAGCGTTATAGATCATCATATATTAGGGAGGTAGAAGGAATACAGGAGAAAGCTATATTCATTAATTTGTAACTTTACGTTTCGACTCTTGCCTATTCAATCAATACGAGATGAAAGCAATAAATCTACTTGTTTTTATTACTTTCTCAATTAGTGCTAATAGTTTCCTATTGCATATTAGCTATAGAAAATTAAATGTTATTCATTTTACATCCTAGAGCTCACCAATGAAGCAAAAAATTAAAATATTTGATTACTTTGGTGTTCATTATAAACTTACTGCTTCTAGAGGAATTTTTATTTATTTATTTACAAGATAAGAGCGTTTAATTTGCAAAATTCGAAAAGTCTTGAAAATAAATTATAAGTTAAAAAATTAAATTCTGCTTTAAATAAACTATAAAATAAGGCAATGTATATAATTCCATTTAAGAAACTGTTATCAAATGAGACTGCCACGTCCCATATGATATTTTTTAATTATTTTTTTCTAGTTTAAATGTCTGATTGCTCTCTTTATGAATATCTGTGAATTTTAAATTGTTGGTTTGCCTGGTTTACAAATAATCGGAGGTACTACATTTATTTGCATAATATTGCAAGTGAAGGCGCCGGGACTTCTTTGTGGAATATACCATATTATAGTTAAATATAAATTTATGCTCTGGCTCTTCTTTATCTAAGTTGTAACTTTGATTGTAATGATTGTTTGTTTCGCAACTGCCGCCATAAGCAGTAATTTGAAGTGAAATTGCACTTGTATTCTTACCGTTCTTGCTTTTTATTTCCATTATTGCATGGAACAATGGCGAGCGTCTTTCCAAAGAGCCCTGTGCGAATTGTTCGTAAATGGAAGACGACAATTCCGCAAGTTTAGATAATTCCCGGTGATTATAAGCGGCGTGAGATGTGCTCCAGACAGGATGCGGTCTCCTTGGTCGTGCGAACGATAAGAGAAACTATTAGCGGTTATTCGAAACGCCCTCCGAAGACAATTTCGAGCGAGCAGGCAGTCGCAAAACCGCAAACACGTAACGCAATTATAGGACTCATAACGTAAAATTCCCAATTGACTGCAGTTTTATACCGCCGGCACCTTTTCTAACGATTTATTGAGATCTTCTTCATGAAGAAGAATCATTTAAATGGAACTGCCATTGCCTATCAATGTACAATGGAAAATGAAAGGATGCCGCATAATGTAATCAATCACTTGACGTTACATGCATGCGAACTATAATTCTATTGAATGTCCTTTTTAAGTTTTAACAATTCGCTTTTTGTCTATTGCACCCTCCGATGGTTGTCCATTGTATCGAATGCGATTAGAGTGTATTAGTGTTAGGGGAAATGGAATAGTCCTGGTCGACATTAATTTCCGGCCTATTCGATAATGTTCGACATCATGGGACTGTGTGCTAAGCGAAAATTTTTAAGCTAATTCTAAAGCTTCGGATTATTATTTTTTGTTTCATTTTTTGTGTGTGTCAATTTAACTTTTTGTTCCGGTCAATTCAATGAATTAAATAAAAGGATTCGGATTTTATGAATCCCATTAATCATGTGTAACTTTTACCCATGTAAAAATGTCTTCTCATTAAAAGTGGCCTTTTAACTCTTTCATCCCTTGTAGCAGTTTTAATATTCCCGTTTTAGTCTACCGAATTTCAAGTAGAAATTTTTATTTTTACGTAGCTTATTACAGCTTACTGCCAGTGATATAATTTAATGTGTATGCTTTAATTAAAAGTTTTAGTTTTGGTTGTGTCGAACGCTGAGTTATATTTTGCAATGTTATATTTTAATTACAGTAGTTAAAATTCTTTTCCGCAGTGAAATTTGCATATTTTGTTTGTAATGCGGAATTACGCTTCGGATTTTTTTTTCTAAGTTTTATTTATTTCTTATTGAAATAATTGGAAATGATTTTCCGTTTCTTTTTTCGATTGCTTAGATAATTTTTATAAAAATAAATTATATGTAAATATAAGTAAATATATGATTTAAAAATCATTTTTTTCTTTTTTTAATTATATTGTTAGCATTAACTATGGTTAGAAGAAGCGAGATTTGAAGAAAACCACGTCTACGTAACTAGTAAATTATTTTGTTAATTGTGTCTATTTCGGAGTTCTTTTTTAATATTTCGTTTTTCATGGTTTTTCAAAAATAGTAGTTCGCTCTTCCCTAAAATAACTTCAATTGACGTTTCAATATTTTTACGCTTTCCTGAACTAAATTCATAAAAGGTATGTTTAATTTAAAACTGCAAAGTGCAAACTATGGATGAAACAATGTTGCTTTAAACGTAATCGATTGTATTAACAGTGTTAGGAGTTTTTCTACTAACTGTTAAATACCAAGATCACATTCCCCTAATCTTAAAAATAGTAATACTCGCCGATTAAACCGGAAGTCACTACAAAATTCAATATTTTTAATCTCTTTTTTACAGAATTTATTTTTATCTCTTTAATTATTTTATTTCTTTATTATTTATTTATTTCTAATGTCAAAAGTGAAGAATTTTTCGCTTTCTTTCCATGGCTGTTAACTTTTCTATTTTTTTTTATAATCTTCTAACGTGTAAGTCAAGTCTAATCATTTTTATAAAAGATTATAATCACTTACAAAACAATAATTTACTATATCAGATGTTTATTTTAAATACTTATTTATCGGGTATAAAATATTTTTGAAATAAGCATTTTTCACAAAGAATACTTTTATAGCGTAGAAATTTTTATAGGATAAAAATGAGATTCAAAAATTTAAAATTTAAATTTATTAGATTGATGTGGAAAAATCAATGCGCTCGGCTCTAGCCAATGAAAAAGGAAAAGAATGTTTGCATAAAAGCAATCTATGCAAACCTGATTGACATCTCTGTGACGAAATTTGTTCTTTTTTCGCATTTCCACACACATGCATGCGAATATAGTGGATGCATTATTGTGCCAGGTGATAGATTAATGTTAAAGCTCTGTTTAGCATGTTTGCAACAGTACAGTTAACAGCGTGTTTTTGCGTGATTGATGTCCTTTGTAAACACAATGACATTGCCGACATTGTTGTTATTGCAAAATCGAAAATTTATATGCGTTTACTTTGGCTGATGAGATTGTTTTCGAAATTTTATTCGTCTACGATCAGCGGCAAAGCAATATATTTGTTGGCGTGCAAATATTAATTAACTGAAGCTGATGTTCATGAAAGAGCATCTCGCCAATGCGACGGTTGAGTGAACGCGTTTAATCAGTTACCGAATATTAAAATTAGCAGCAACCAATCAGAACCACTAATTATAGAGTTTAATCAATAAATTGATGTGTAATAAGCTGAATGTGGTGGATGCACTTCAAACGTGCAAACTTCCATACTGAATTCTATGGGCCGCATCAGACCAATTTAAAGGTAATAACAGCGGTTCTAAAAATGTTACTTGCCAGCTGTAAAAAAGATCTCTTTAAAGGCTATTTCTTAAAATGTTGGACATTACAGTGATTGATGTGACATTTTTCTAATATTATTAATTTGGTCTGTAAATTCCCGAAAATGAAAATTTTGCAAGTAAAATAAAAAGCATTAAAATGATTTAAATGTTAAATTATGAAAAAAGAATTTTATCAACTGATAAAAGCAAATATTTTGATGTTAAAGCTAAACTGATCGAATATAAATGCCGAACACCAGCTAAATGTTATAAAACCCGGCGCCTTCACATGCAACCCGCACATTATGACTTGATAATTGCCATTGCTTTTTAAGTAGGCGTTACAAAGAGTTCAAAATTAATAAATAAAAATCCCTAGAGCCTCATTTTATTTTACAACTTTAATTTGGGCCACCGTTGCCATGACAGTTATTGATTTTACATTGTTTTTAAGTCGTAAAAGCCTTTTGTGATAATTCACGCAAGATAACATAAAGTGCTAAAGATTTTATTACAAAGTTTACTTTACTTCAAGTAACCTTAGCCCTGTGCAAGAGTTTTAAATTTAAATTCTTCTTTAAATAATCTTTAAATTGAAGCAGTCAAATTACTTCATTCCAACGACAAAAAATATTGACTACATGAAAAATGCCTTCGAATGCAATAAAAAAACTGAAACTACTTCGATATAAACCCACTATTTTAATATTTTACTCCTATAATAAAATTTTAACTGAAAGAAAGTACCCATAAAGTAGGTTTTATCAAATTGCATCAAATGTGAAAGTTTGAGAAGCCCTGGTTTATGTGGAAGAAATCGCAGGGTGCAATCGGGGCTGCGTTGTTGTAAAAAGGACGATTGATGTTCGAATAGAGAGGCCGTTGTAAAATAATAGCCGCTATTTACGCCGTTCAATTTATTCGGCCTTTGTGTATTTAGGAGACCGCAGAGAAAAATAAACCGGTCCATAGATTATTTTATTGGCACGCAAGCGATGAAAGCGTGAGTGTAATAAATTGTGCTTGTCCATTTACCTATTTATTTAATTAAAAGTAGATATATCGATTCGCATGTCACGCGGCCCAACCTTTTTCTATTTAGTTAATTTGTACTGAAATTTCTGTTGGAATTTATTTATTTTTTGCTGAATTTAAACTAATTGGCGAATGGGGTTGCAAAATAGAATACTTTCGTGGTCTATATATATATATATATTTCTTTTTTCTTTGACAAATTGATATTTTTCCTTATCTTCAGTTCATACGGAAATTACAAGAATTAAAATTTAATAATTTGATCATAATTTTCCCTTAATATTAAATGTAATATTAATAAGATTAAATTTACTCGGTACAGAGGTTTCAGAGGTGAAGGTAAAACGACTTATTTTGTTTATTTTACCAAAATCGCATTACTGAATTATTTTATTATTAATATTATTACTATTAATATTTTATTTCTTATAACTCACAAACTACAATTTTTTTTAAATTTTTCTTATAAGTAGTAAACTTAAATAGCAATAATTATTTTTTTGCAACAATTGATTAAAATGATGTTTTCCCATATTGTAAATGTAATATTTGGTGCAAAATAATATTGCATGAGGAGCAAAGGAAGTTTTTGAACAATGAAACATGTAAATTGGCCACGTTCATTAATATCAAGTGGGGGTGTAAGTAATGAACGGTGCCACGTCAAGCAGATAAGAGGATTTATCGGTCGAGCACGCCATGCAACTTATCTCGACCGATGGGCAAGAGTTTACGTGCGGCACCGGCAACAACCCTTTGTGTGAGCAACACCTTGCTGTCAATCCCCTAATTGAAACACATGCAAATGATATCAGTGGTAGTAAGGTATTATTGGTAGTAGTAGTAGTAGTAGTAGTAGTATAATAATAATAATGGCATATGCAGATAACGGCTCTGAAATCACGGTAGTTCGCAGGTTATTAGCATACAAATTGCTAGACTGCCACTTTGTCTATTCGAGGCCGAGCTTATTAATTATAGTAGGATTTGCCATTGCGCACACTTCACATCAAATAAACGCTCGTTGACCATTTAATTTTCTACGAAACGTTTTTGCCGTAATTAACGAATGTGTCGCAAAGTTTGCCACCCCTACCACCACCAACACTATAGTATATGTATACCATCCAGAAATCTCCCAAAGTGCAGAGGTCAAGTTATAAAAACCGCAAAACGGCTTCGGCGGAAAAGTGGCCCGACAAAAGCATGTGCCGCGGTCGCTACCCCAAAATTTATAAAACTCTTTCGCTCTGTACAAGCAGATGTTGCGAGATAATTTCCACCGTAAATTCTTTGCCACACGGAAGGCGAAGTATATTAAGAGAGCGACTACACTAATCACCAGAATTTCTAATTAAAGCTTCCCGGATATTATTATTCCTCAGTTTTTGTTTTCTTAATTGCCTTTTCTTGCAACCAAAAAAAAAAACTTTAATTATTATTAATTTTAAAAATTTATTAATTCTTATAGCTGGTATTTAGTAACATCAAAGTTGCAAAGTTGCATTTTAAAAGGATTGCATTTTAAAAGCAAAGGGAGTAGCGATTGAAAGTAGGGAGAAGAAAATTTTCTTTCGCTGCCTTCAATTAACGACATAGCAGTCGATTGAAAGCCATTAATTCTTTGCAATCCTCTTATCTGAGTAGGAGGAGAGAAGTTCCAGCAAGTTTAAATTTTCCTTTGTGAATTCTTCATCCCATTTCACGAATAATTCCTCTTGCGAAGTCTAACAACAACTGGTAAGTACTAATTGCGACTAAACAAAAGTCTTTGATGCAAATGACGACCGTCTTCCTTCACGGCGAATTTACCGTCGTGGAAACTATGGCTTCAATTAATAATAATTATCGACGGGGTCGCTGAAATGTTAGTTTTAACTGCAAAGTAATTAAAATTCATGCAGCGCTCTCGCCAATTTTAATGAAGTTTATTTATAGTTTTATTTGCATTCTGTTAAATATACGACATCATATTATCATAGTTTTATAGTTATTACAATTAAAAGTTTGCTCATTAAGTTTTGTTACACTTTTATGAAATAAAAGTTTGCAGTTGAAGTATTTTTATATTAGAAACAATATTTATTGCCTTTTTATAATGAATACTAAAACTAAAAATAACAGATTACACAAAAGCAATATTTAAAAATTTTATCAGTTTATTTATTTATTATTTGCATATTGATTTAGTTTTGAGGTTTGAATTTAAATTTTTAATTAAAGTGATCAAGCGAAAAATAATGCACTGACTTTACAATAACGTCACCACTAAAATTATAATTCACTTCTCTTTCATTCTCTTCAGTTAAAAATTATATTATCTTTTTATTATACTCGTACCTTTTTTATTATTTTAATTTCAGTTCAAAAAGTAATAATATTTTCTCATTCAATGCTAAGTCGTTTTGTCATTTTAATCTATATTCATTGATTCAAATGATTTATTACCTATTAACAGAAAAAATAACGAATATGACAATTACAGAAGATGTGAATCAACCTGTAGTAGATTGCACCCTCCAATTTTAAAACGATTTCTTTATATATAAAAAAATATTCCATCAACTTTTGATGTACTTCCCTTTTTTATTTATTAGTGTTAATGGTATAAAGAATTTGATTGGTATACGATAAGCCGATTGCAATCTAATAATGGGAGAATATAAAAGCAATGTTAGCACGCATGTGAATCCCCAGAGGTTCGTTCCTCAGATATCAAATATTGTATCAGCCAGCCTGTAGGTTACAGCTGTAATATTCCGCAGTAAATAGCTTCCGCATTTGCATCGGCACAGTTCGCCGGTACAACGGTCCCGTAAACCGAAATTGAAATTTACATTACATATACATTTTGTTTTGGAAAATCTTCTCAAAAGCTATGCAGAAAATAATTTATGGATGCAGCGATTTTATCGGTTTATCAAGCACGAGCACCCGCTTTTCGGTGCCACCGAATCGCTTTTACACTGTTCCTCCCAAAGGGCGGCCTGCTTCTTCTGCCGTTCATGCCACTCTTTCAGTACCTTATCTTGCAGCTCGGATCTCCCTTGGAAATCCTCATCGGGATAGAGTGTTTTCAGGCCGCGGAAGCAGTAGTCGATTTCATAGCCAGTATTGTCGGTCCGGAAGTTTTTCGGATTCATATAGCCATTGATTACTCTTGCTGTTGCGACTGGCGGCAACACGTATCGATCTCTCAACGAAAATGTTTTAATCCCGTACTGCTTCATCTGATTCTGAAACGTGTATTCCTCGTTGGACCGCTTATCCAACATGTGACAAATTTCCTTTTGATAAGTGGACACATTTCGATCACGATACATGCGATTGATCTTCCGTTGTACTTCATCATAATTTTCACTGGTGATAGCCACTTCGCCTTCTATCCATAAACCATCCTCGGGATGCGACGTAAAGTTTGCATTTGTCGGCTGTTTTATGGTTCGTCTACTGTAAGATGGTTTGCGGTAGTCTATCTTGTAAACAGAATTTGATGTCATTTTCGATGTTCTAATTTCTGATCAATTTTATCGTTCATTCAAATTGTTCTTCTTTGATTTGATAATGGAAATTTCTTCTTCAAAGCCTTTATCCTCAAATTTTTCGATATGATTAAGATGCCCACTTATAATGTTTGAAATCAATCAACTACCCTGCTTTCTTTCCAAAGATTGTGCAAAGCTCCTGCTTTCATTTATTTATTTTTGTAACCGAATTTTGTCATTTTTTATGTACCTTTGAGGCTGTGTTAATAACCAGTAATGTCAGTTACCTGTTGCTATACATCAGTCATATGTCATATGAATTAATTTTTCTAACATTCTACAATATTCTAAATAAGTTTTTTTTTTTTTTGAATTTGTTATACAGTGAAATACAAAGAAACTACTTCGTAAATAATTTTGCTGTGAAATGTTTCGCGGTATCTATCTTCGAATAGTTTAAAATATATTTTGCAAATGACAAATTATTAAGTTAACCACAAAAGAATTACATGACTATAATTTTGAATGTCACCAAAACATCACAGTAATTTATAATGGGACAAGTTTTTGGTTTAGTTTCCAAATTAGCAGTGCTTGCTTTATCACCCTTGGCGCATCAGATAATCAAAGGAAATGTTTTAGAAGGAAGTAGAAGAGAGGAATTTCTTGAAAACTTTGTGGTGGAACCAGAGTGCATTGATGAAGTCACCAACATCGATTACGACTATAGTCTTTGCCCACTATCGTTAAAACAAAATGCAATTGTCGATTATGCCCTAGACAGCACCCGCAATTTGAACACTATTGTGGCGTGCAAATATGGAATTAATGTAACCCGCAAAGACATCTTAACGTTGTCGGGACTTAATTGGCTCAACGATGAAATCATCAACTTTTACATGAATTTAATTATGGAACGAAATAAAATTGAACAAAAAAATCGATTTCCGTCAGCTTTCGCGTTCAATACGTTCTTTTTCACCAAACTGGTAAGGGATGGGCCATCATCGTTAAGCCGATGGACGCGCAACGTAAATATATTCGACTACGACATGGTATTGATACCAATTCATACCGGATTACATTGGAGTCTTGTTGTGGTTAATGTTAAAAATAATTGCATCACTTACTACGATAGCCTTATGAAACCAGACATTCGACACCTGAATCTCATTTTCCAGTACTTGAAAGTCGAACATGGCGAAAAAATTGGAGAGCATCTGAAGAGATGCCAATGGTCTTTTAAACGTGCCGAAGAAATTCCTTTGCAAACCAATGCTAGTGATTGCGGCGTTTTCGTATGCACTTATGCGGAATTCCTTACAAGACGTGCCAAGTTTATATTTTCCCAATCAGATATGCCACACATACGCAGAAGGATGGTGGTGGAAGTAATGATTGGCGAACTGCTAATTGATTAATGTACTATTTTAATAAATTAATGTATTACATTAGATTTATTAAATTTTGTTTGCATGCACTGCCATTTGTTTTCGTCAGACCTTTATGTTAAGGTATAATTTAATGGCTCCTACAGGAAAATAAGACAAGTGTAATCTTTCACATTAAGAAAGGAGATAAGAGTGTGGAGAGCAAACAAGCGTAGATAAGTTTGTAATTTTCGGGAGGGTTGCAGGAAACTTGCGGCAGACACATTGAATAAACGACTTTTCATACCTTCATTTTCTCGCCTTTTCTTCTCGTAAATTTAATTTTATTCAATAACAAAGTATGCTCATTACATTTGCGCTTTTCTTGCGTATTCCCCCATTTTTGTGCTGAAAAGTTTGTATGTTTTATTTAAAATGTTAAAACTTTGGACTCCTCAGGTCTGTGTTACTATGAAAACATTTCTTGTAATAGCGGTAGCATAAAAAATAGTTTCAAAAGTTTTTTTTTTAACATTTCAATTATTTCTTTTATCGATTATCAACGGATTGTTTGCCCCTATTTTCGTTTGAAATAAGAAATTTATAGATATTTATAAGCAAAAATGTTTTTAAACTCAAAAAAAGTATTTTTGTTAGCTTTTTTATTAAGCTAAATTAAATACAAAAAAAAAGAGATTATAGGTATTTAAAACCATTAGTAATGCATTTTTTAATATGGCGACCCTAAGCTTCGTACAATTAACATTCTATCAGTAATAGTAATAATTGATAAAATCTTTCGATTAGTATAAACAAAATATATAAAAAGAATTTATCGTAGTTTTAAAATTTTAATTAAATTTTTCAAAGCGAGTTTATCCTTTTTAGCTAAAAATATACAAATTAACTTCCGTTGGAAAACTACTGGGAATATTGTATTAAAAATTCCCAAGCATCACTTGCAGTGCTGAAAAGTGTATGTCGACCCGTATATTTTTTTATTGTCCGCCATTAAAAAGAGTGAAGCATCCGACATATAGTCGAAATGAGACATCAAAGTGTTAAAAAGTCGCTATAAAAGCAGTGAAATAGAGGCGACGACACGTGACATGTCGAAAGTTTCACTCGCAAATGATAACATACGTGTATAGGACATCAGTAAATGAATCGTGAGTTTGCATTTAGTTGTTTGGTTAGTGGCACTGTGGCACTACATCTCTATGTGTTAGGGGGGCGGAAATAAAGTAGCTGTCACCCGGAACTCTGATCCGGGACTACTTCCGAGAGAACTCTCCGAAAGCCGACAATTTATACATTACACCTCTCGGGGTGCGCCTAAAACCCAAAAGGACACAAATAAGTGCGTCTTCGACAATAGGTCCAAACTCGATTTAAATAAATACAGAGTATTGTGTTACTAAAAGATATTGATGTGCACTTTTATGCATAGAGTTTACCGGAGTTTACATTTTAATTTTCTTGGGGTTTAATGATTTGCCGAAATTGCTAAATAATACATAAAAAAAGTTTTTTTTTATAAGTCTAAGTTGTTTTTAAAATAATTAATTTTGTATTTCTTTCTCTTGTACCAATAGTACCTGCCAACTTTGAAACTGATATAT
The DNA here is from genome assembly GCA_030556065.1 of Holobus sp. GC000080. Taxonomy (NCBI): domain Eukaryota; kingdom Metazoa; phylum Arthropoda; class Insecta; order Coleoptera; family Staphylinidae; genus Holobus; species Holobus sp. GC000080. The sequence continues at coordinate 8,644 of JASKGO010008021.1, read as the reverse complement.
AATTTATTATCTTACAACTTCATTAAGTTGCTTATTAAAATGAAAATTATTTCATTGGAAAAGTCTTCGGTGAGTGCTAAAATTGATAAATATCCCTTGATCAAAGCCAAAAGAAACAAATGTAATTATTATAAACCCATATCAACCAAAAATAAATAAAACCTTCAAAATTACTGATGTGATCAGCCCCGAGGCGGTTCGTTTTTGTCCCTTTTCGGATCAGTCTACACCATATGGGTTGATCCACAGGGTTGACCCCTAGATTGCCAAATAAATTTCTACGCCTACGCATTTTTTCCACTGGAAAAAAATAGTCTCGATAGGGACGAATAACGGCTCGTCAGATATTATTATTCCTGTGGCAGAAGCATTGTTTTTGTTGAGCACATTTTTATTTCCGGCGACCACTTCGGATGGCTTAAGGGAGTCAGACTTTTCTCCTAATCCAAACATTATATTATATCACTTAATCCCGTTCTGCAATCTCGGGACTTATAAAACTTAATAAAGACTCCCGCGACGGACTCTCGGACATCAACATCGCCATGGCTACAAGCAAAAACTTTTGAAACAATTGCCGCAGCTACTCTATATATGTTTTCATTCCACAGCAGGACACCCTGCAATAATAACTTTTATTTATCGATTTCCTTCCTCCTGCAGGAAATTCTAGCCATTGATGCTCGTTGGATAAACAGTGTGTTTTCTATTTTTCCCAACGACTGTTTGTAATTTCGTAATGGAAAAATATTTCTATTTTCCATTCTTCCTATTTACTGTGGTCACGTTTGTTTGTTCTTTTATTTTCCGGATTCAATTCGATTCTTTTCTTTCGATTTGTTTTTGATTTTTAAACAAACACTCTCTCTTGTGTTTATAAAAGTGTTTTTCGATCGTCGCTGTTCAATTCGTTGCCACCCCCTGAGTGTTTTCGAAAGTACAGATCAAATCTTTTGCAATTTGCTTTCACCCCCATGGAACAAATCAATATTCGTAATTTATAGTAATATGATAGGCTTTTAATTATTCTCCAAACTAAAGTTTTCAATTTAATAATACATATTTTTTGATTTGTTTAAAATTTAAAAAGCGAAACAAATTACATTACATGTGTTCTCAAGAAGTCCGTTAAAAATCTGATAGAGGATATAATTCTCAACGATCGTTCCACGGTCATTATAGGTTCATCCCTTAGCCATAAAAATCATAAAACTTACTTGATGTTTATCGTCCTTGTTATTTTATATTTTCAGGACTTCCGAAAACGGCTTTCTTAAGGGCCCTGAAACGATTTCCAACTGTTCCGGACCCTATGCTGACCAACGATATTACCGACAGCGGTCTCAAGAGTTGTTCCAGTGTCAAGAAAGTGTGGTCCCCGTGTCAGTGCCATTTGGAACTCTGCATCGGATGGTACCCTTGCGGTCTAAAGTACTGCAAGGGTAAGGGCGAGACCAAGAATGCAGCCATGACTTATAGATGCGGCATAAAGACTTGTAGGAAGTGCTATTTGTTCTCTTATTATGTCATTCAGAAACAGATCTGCTTGTGGGACGAATGACGGGACTTGAACGCTTATTAAATTAAGCGTAGATGCCTTACGATTATTATGAACCTCTTGATATTGGACCAACATGCCTTAGATGTACAAGAATAAGTTATTTTATTATACGTGACAATGATGAAAATTTAAACGATCAGCAGACCTTAGAGAAAAATCAAGTTTCTTGCAGATCTCGAACAAAAATATCAAAGTACACCGAACGAATCTAATAGTGGTTACGACGAGTAAGACACCAGTTAAACCAACGACTTCCTGTATTTTTAGATAATTGTAATTGTATTTCCCATTTTCCCTCTTTTTATACCCTTTTCTCCCTTTTATTTTTTTCGTTTTTTCATTGTATATAGTTAAAAGTATGTACCCATATGCAGATAAATATCTTTACTGCGCTACAATGCTAATGGAATTATTGATTTGATAAATTTATGTTGTTGATTTTTCGTTATTTTATTGTCGAAAAGTACTTAGTAAATAGCTGAAAAACAAATTCAATAAAGTCGCCGTATTCCTTGCAACAAATGTCTTTTTTTAAGTTAATTTTATGATGCTGATGATGGAGATGATAATTTGAAAATATGTTTTGGTTTGAAAGTTATCATTTTTATTTCTAATATCAATCAATGTAATATTAATTAACAAACTCCGTATGCATTTTTTTGAGCGAAACAAAACGCAGATTAAATACAAGAGAAGATCTCTAATTAACTCTTAATAAGAAAACTTTGTGCGCATTCAAAGATATTTTCATGTATAAATCGATGTTACATTGTAATAAATCATATACATAAATAGTTTTGTACAGATTACGTAATTAAGTTGTAAAAAGGGTGTAAAAACTATAAAAATTAATGGCAATTGTGCTTATCACCATTTTGTTTACCGAAAAGAATAAAGGCTTTATATTCACTTATTATTTGTATTAAATGTTATACATTTAATTACAAGTATTTTAATTTATAATTGCCATGTAATTACAATTATTTTAATTTATAATTGCCACGTGCCTAAGATATTTTTTCATCCCCTTTTGATAATCTTTTTGACGTCCGTTAGTTCGTGGGTGTTCTCTTAAAAAAGGTAACGTAACTGAAATTTATAAAATTAAAAAAGTAATTAGCAAAAAAACTTTTCTGCCACGTGAAAAAAAGACCCTGTATACATGCATTTGAAAAGTTTTGTGGAAAATTAAGGGTGAATTTCCATTTCAACCCTCTGATAGCATATGGAGTTGCATAAGTAAAGCATACATAACCCCAAAATGTAGTTTAAAAAAAACTTCAAATCAAAGTTTAAATTTACAAAAAGTATGAATAATTTACGATACATTTACAACTATTTTTCAAGATCAGTTCCACAGAAGAAATTCTTTCAACAGAAAGCGTTACGTTATTTTACTAAACGTACAATTTTTACAAACTTTCAAACTCATCAGCATCAACAAGATAGTTGTTCTTCACATGCTGAAGAATATGTTGATTTTTACAAGAAACCAGGCCAAATTAAATATATTCTGTACAGCAACGAGCAGGATCCACTTTTGCCTTCTTTAAATAATTCAAAATCCATTCAGGAAGTGTTTGACTTTATGAAGAAGTATGAACGAATACTGCAGCCAATGCATCTCACTCAAATTGTATTGGTGCTTTGGGACCTACAATGCAACTTTTATAATGTCACTAAAATAAGCAACATAGGAAGAGTCAAAGTACTTATGAACAATTATTCGACGCAACTTCGAGAAAGACATGAATTTGATGCTTTGTTGCATCATATCGAAGACTCATTGGATCATTTTAATGAAGACTCTCTGTGCTGCATTTTGTTGTACTTAAATAAAATGGGAGTAAGCTTTACCAGTAATATTATACAGAACATTACTGCAAAACTGAAGAATAACTTGAATGAAAAGTCTTCACTGAGTTCTGTAACAAGATTTATTCTTTCTGTTTTCAATAATAGAAACAATGATGCATATTATATATGCAAGAATTTATTTCCAGTGGTTTATTCCTATCTTGGTAAGCATATTAATTATTTTTAAGAAATTTTTATATCATCAGTTAATGTTAAATATGTAAAGAATTTTTTTAAGGCATTTCGGCTGGTCTTTCTTTAATTAAAATTTTAATTTCGGATTTGTAAAATGATTAATCACGCATTGGAAGCAATTATAATTGGTCATAAAATGTAATCAAAGAAAGGACCTTTCTAAAATTTACCATTTTTCCAAAGCAATTCTAATAAGTGGCCCCTAAGTTTTATTTGTTTTTTAGATGATTGTAAATCTGTGAATGATTTGTATATGGTTAGTTTGTGCCTCAAGTGCATGCAGAAAGCAGTACCTGATGATATTTTGGAAAAGTACAAAAATGTAGTGGCAAATTTTTTGGAAAACAAAACCTTGGATTCTTCTAAAGTAAATTGTTTGCTAGCCATTGTCTCTTTTTTAAATAATCTGGAAAACTATCAAAACCATGCAGATTTAACGTCTCAGTGTATGCAACAACTGAAGGGTAAATTGGATCAGTTGTCACTAAAAGAGATTATTTTTCTTCATGAGGTTCGTATTATTAAAAAATAATTACAAGTAATATTTTAGTTATTTAAACTTTAAAAATAAGTCTTCTATGACTTTTTATTGTATTAAATAAAATTAATGTTCAATAGGTGATTGATTTAGCTTTAATTTTTGTAATTCTAATTCTAGAATTTTATAAAAATACAAGAACCTGCGACAATTTTAATAGAATTACAAAGATGTGCGGCCAAACATTTGATGCACCTAGAAGAAATCGATTCAACGGAATACGATAAACGTCTGAAACTAATCAGTTCGTTAATACACTTGCCAACTTATTCGCAAAGATTGCATCACGAGACCCTCATAAAGAAATATTTCAATTACGACTTGGATGGCGAAACCTTAATTAACTTGCTGCGAGTATTGCAGTACAATAAACTGTGCGATCCAATTATTTGCATTACATTTTGGGACCGTCTGCTGTACGCAATGGAACACGAAGATGATTTTAGAGAGAACCATTTTCATCTCATATGTTTCTGGTACCTTAACAATTTTATTCATTTGCACCACAGAAATCGACGTTTCGAGAAAAGAATCAACGAGTGGATCGAAGGATTCATCGAAACGTCGGTTAATAATTATCTGCCGATCAGATACAACACAGTTGCTGCTTTTGTATTTGCTTTCGGTAACGATGTGTCGGTTGTAAACTACATGACGCGAAAATTGATGGAAAATTGGTGCCAATTAACTCCCAATGATTTCTTACCGATATCTAAGAGTTTAGAAGTTGGCATTAATTTAACGAAGAATCCATATTTAAAGCGAAGATATGTGGATTCGATAAGACAGTCTGTTGTTAATGCTATGAGAAAAAATATGCACACCAAAGATTTTCATATGAACAATGAGATTTTGAAGAATCTGATTTATCTTAATATGAACGCCAACAATGATACTGTCGAGTCGATTTTAAAGAACTATGAAGAATGCAAGAGGACGATGTCTTCGAAACTGTTGAAAAATACGGCGTTTTGTCTATTGGCTACCAACAGTTTAATTCCCGGTGTTGTCGATGCAATGGTAAATTATATTTGTGACTATAATGAAAATTTGGTTTTGGTTAATGCGGCAAAAGTGGCTGCTGTTTGCATTAACTTGGGCTACACACCGAAAAACTACGAAAGGTTTTCTGCCGTCTTACATAATTTACTAATCAGGTAAATACAACATAATTAATGTTGTTAAAATAATGTTTCACTTGTCTTCATTTGCAGGGATGGTGAAAAGATAAGCGCTTTGTCATATATCCAATGCTGCCTCGCTCTATGCCTCTTTAATACCATCAACACGGCCCTAATTAAACAAGTATTCAATATTGATTTCATGGACAAATTGGATTTGGAAGTAAAATATTGTTACGGCAAAGATGTTTATCCATACCGACTGAGAAAAAGGCTAATGGAACTTAATAGAATCGTATGCATTGATTATCCAGAGGCAAATATTCCTTGGTTTCATCAAAAATATGTTGAACAAATGAGAGAAGGTTGGTTATTTTTATTATTTAATTTATTAAATTATTGTTAATTTTTTATATAATTAAAAAATGTTTTTTAGATGAAATTGCATCGTTTAATGACTCCTTCTATAATAATGTCTTCCATTATTTGGTGAAAGTTTGTCAAAACACTGAAAACATCCTGAGAAATGTTTTAACACCTTATGGTTATAATGTAGATTTTGCCATTGAATATGAAGATAATGACCACAAATTAACCAAGTAATTATTACGAATTTGTAATTATTAAGTAATACTTTAAAACTGCTTTTTGTTTCAGGATTGCTTTGTTGTTATTAACTTCCAAATGTTATACGAATATTAATATTCAAATTAATGGACAAACTCAGATAAAAAGACGCCACTTGGAAATGTTTGGATATAAAGTGGCAGTGCTACCTTATACTAAATGGAATAATCTAGTCTATGCCGAAGATAAAATTGATTTTATTACGAATTTATTGAATTTACATAGGTCTTATACAAATGTAGAATATGAATTAAACAGATAACACAAGTCAATATTTTGAAACTTAGTACTCCTATTTTTTAAATTAATTAATTTTTTATTTGTCAAGTCCGACGACGGAATTCTCGAAATTACTGTTTGTTTATGCCATTTAGCTAGTAATTAATGGGAGTCATGGGAGTCAAGGGACAGATTTTTCCAGGACATCAGTGAGTAGGATAATACTGCTGTAAGTATTTTTTCTTTTTAAAAAAGTTTTATTGTGCGATGTTTTGGTGTTGTTATTGTTGTTTTTCTGCTGTTAATTAAAAGTAGTTTATTTAATAATTACATGAATAATAAATTGATATTTTCAATGCATTTCAGTAGTTATTTTACCTGTTAGGTTTGATTTTTATTATTCTTAGGCACTTGAATTATTTTTTATTGTTTTCCTTGCATTTTAGTAATTATTTTAACTGTTAGGGTTGATTTTTATTATTTTTAAGCACTTTTGAATTGTTTTTTTATTGTTTTCAATGAATTTTAGTAATTATTTTAACTGTTGTTTCGTATAGATTATTGGAGGGTAGTTTTACAAGGTACGTAAAGTGCAGTAGTTACTGCACTTAGGCCACTTGTTTTGTACAACTTTTAATAATGATGTTCGATGAGTTTTTGTATCTAATTTATTAGTTAATTAGTGGTTTTTAATACTGTTCATTTTGTTTTCGTTAATAATTTCAATGTTTCGTTTACATTTTGTACTTAATTATGTCTGAGTGGTTTCGATTTTCTAATATATCTTTTATTAAGTCTACTTATTAATAATGCGGTAAGTGGTTTTTATTTAATGTTTTGTTTGTTTTTTTGGTTCCAAATGCAAAATTACTATAAATTAATATGCACGTAGATTCGAAAGAAAAAAGATTCTTTTCAGTAAATGATTGGGCAATCTTTCATAAAATTTAGCAGAACGGTTTAAAAGATCCTTTAATAGAAATTGTTGCAAAAAATGAATTTTCTTCTGAATAAAATTTAATTGGAAATAATTATTAACAAAAATTATTAATAATTAAAGCATTTTTTTTAGTTTTATTAAATTATCGTCTTGCTTTGCATACTTCTTATTTGATCCGCGCTATTCCCGATTTTTAATTGTTTATTATTGTATTAAATCAATAAGTAATTGAAATTAACTACTTGTAACAGTCGACCTTCATAGGTTGATTGCGTTGCATGTCTTTAAATTAGCAATAAAACAGTTTTTATTTGTTTACTGTGTCGATTTCTATGAAAAATAATGAAGCAATTTTATTCGCTACAGTTTTAATGTAAATGGATCTGCCTGAATTTGGATAGGTCTCATGTTTTACATAGTTTCAAAGAGGGGCATATTATTTTCTTTATTGTTTGTCGAGGACAAATAGCAGAAGTTTATACCTGCGATTTTATTGGTTCAACTGCTATATGCGATACAAAAGGATTATTATTCGCTGCAGGCCTCTAACAGCAAATGTCGCACGTGCAAGATAAATAATCAAAGACGAATCAACTGTACAAATTTCGATTGCTGTTTATTGGACAATTCATCACGTAGCTTCAAGTGGGGAAAGTTTCCTCCGCAAATAAAAATGATTTATATATTTTGCTTCTTTATTTTCGTTTTAGGTGCTTTCCACTTCTGTAGATGTGCAGCGGGGGTTACTTCTAATTAAACGGTTTTCGTTATGACCTTTTGACGGGTATTATCATTTGTTTCAGAATAATACCTACTTCATGCAGTGGTTCTTTTTATATTTATTTATGTCGCCATATAATTAAGATGTCTTTATGATATTATTTATTTTAAATAAATTAAAATTTAGTATAAATTGTTTTCGCTGATGTTTTTCGCCTATCGCATACTTGTCCGCAACTAAATCGGTAAGTACCTTTTGGTAAACTTGTGTGCTATGCTAACTTTCAATATGATTTTGTTTCTCCTATTGAAAAGGGCCTAAAACTAACGGCAAGAGATGTAGATTTCAAACTAATTGCAATTGAAGTTTCTTGCATCAAATCTTATATTAATTTTTGTACAGTTATACCTGTACTTACCGTAAGTGTCTTTACATGCAAATTTAATATTTATTTTTTTCTTGCGAGATTTGTAAATTTTGTAAGCTCTTTCATCAAATATTTGCTTTAACATTGTTATATTTTTTATTTAATTTCCTTCTGCAATTGTAGAATGTATTTAAATGTACCAACATCAATATATCTTTAGTAATTTCCAATGTAAAATGTCCAAAAGAAGTTTTGAATAATTTTTTATAAGTTCCAATGAGTTTTAGTAATTAATTTAGTAGTTGGAGTTGTTTTTTATTACTCTCATTAGGATTTGAAATGTTTTTAATATTTTTCATGAACTTATTAGTTATAGGGCTGTTTTTAATGTCGTTAAGTTATTAGTTTATTGATTATTTGACTAATTTTAACCCAATTTTAAGTTAATTCTCTGTTTAATTATTGTCCTAAGTGAAAATAATAAATAAATTTGCATGG
>JASKGO010008013.1:0-67568 GCA_030556065.1 Holobus sp. GC000080 | reverse complement strand
CAGCTCCATTTTACAATTGATCCGTGGCGAATAATAATCCTTTTTTATTTTGCATATAGAAAGGGACCCAATAAAATCGCAGGTATAAACATCTGCGATTTGTGCGCGAGAAAAACTTATAGAAGTAAGTCGCCCCACTTGAAACTCTAATAAATTTTAGACCAATCTGAATTTAGACACTATTTATTTGAATAATTAATGGTTTTTTGGAGTTTTTTTTTATAATTAAGTGTTAGACATGCATTTGAATTAATTTATATTATGAAGCATTGAAAAAGAGATAATAATTTGTTACATTATCCATTTTCTTACAATTTGTTGCAATTTTTATAGAGGCAGAGAAAACATTTGATGAAAATGATAAAAAAAAAATAATTTAATAAATAAATAATCTTTAAAAAATGCCACGTAAAAAATATTTCCGAGGGAAAAGTTTAATTCTTCATTTTCTTCTGATAATTTTAAAGTTCATAAAATTTGAATTGCTTAAAAAAAATTCAATTAATTTTCCTGTACTAAATTTAAACATTTTCCCTTTAATTTTTATGATCTGATTTGAAGACGATGCCGGTTTTATAATTATGAATAATAAAAAAAACTTTAGAATTTGATTTGATAAAAAATATTCTTTGAAAGAATTTGTACAGATATTTTTTGTTATTAAGTATTTAACTTTTTTTCACTTAACATTTCGTTTGATTTGATAGACAATGGGTCAATGGCAGTTTTTCTTAAAAATAAATATAATTAAATACAGCAGTATTAATAAATAATTTTAAAAAATATATAAACAAAAGAAAAAACAACATGAAACACTATTTATTTGAATAATTAAAGGTTTTCTGAGTTCTTTTTTTTTTATAATTAAGTGTTAGACATGCATTTTGCAGTGATTTTCTACAAAATTAGTATTAAATGAAAATTTCCTAATTTTTTTAATATCAAAAATTTGAAAATTAAATTCCTTTGAATTGTTACTACGTATAAAAACTTTTTTATTGTAAATTTCAATTGCAAGACTTTAAAACTCCAAAAATAAAACACTTAATTAATGTATCGAATGATCGAATGAGTAATAAAGTATATATTTAGCGTTTTTCTGTGTCGCTTCATAGTTTCAACATTTTTATTGTTTGTTGGTCATTCATCGTAATGGTCAATTTCGTTTTTAGTATCAAAAGTGCCATTTAACGTTTTAACGGGTTCAACTAATGGAACGCAGGAAGGAAATAACGAATAATATTGCTTTCGAACTGAAATTGCGTGGCTTCTATTATTATTTCTTAATTTAATAGTTAATACCATATCGTTTATAGCTAACTGTAATATAATTTACAAATACAAATAAGTTAAAATTGTTTTTACATTGGCAATTTAATTAATTTTCTCCAATAAAAAAAAAACAATGAAAACATTGAAAAATTACTTAAAATTGCATAATGGAAAACGATTAAATTTTTAATACTTACATTGAACAACTGTTAATAAAGTTAATAAAGTTGCCACAAAGTTAAATTAAATAGTTATAACGTATTTTTATTTCATTAATTTTTCGAAAAGTCGTTATGGTTGTTTACTTGGTAAATTAATTGGTTTATCTTAAGTGCGCACCATTTAAGAATAACGAAAATAGTTTCGAGTGGTTCGTACTTGATGCGCTCGATGAGCGCACAGCGAATGTTTTATGTCGGCTTTAAAAAGTTAGTTATTAACGGGGTATAAATATCAAAAATTTAACAGCATCCATATTGCTATTGCTCTCATTTTGCTCGTATGGTGCTGCTCCGTCATATTTTCACCTTTTAAAAATTTATTTCAAAGATTTATTGCAATTTAATGAAATATTTTTATTACTGCTTTTACTTTAGTATAATTGCTTTTTATATTCATTAAACTAAATATTGAAATTTTATATTTAAATTTTATTTGTTATGATTTTTAAATTGATATTAATAACGAAATGTCAACATTTTAGTTGAATTAACGCGCAATAATTAATGCATTGCTGATTATCTCCCGAATCCGAAGTTAATTTAAGTCTTTCAATGTAAACAGAGAGCAAGGAGTGCGAAGTAAATGTGCATTACGTGCGTGCGCTGTACCAGAAAGAGGTAAAGAGTTAAACTCGCGTTTAGATTACTCAATCTCTTCTCTTCTTTCTACCGAACACACTCGCTATATGTATAAGAGGTATATAGGCTGCTGCTTCTGCTGCTGCTGATGCTGAGAGTTAATTATAATTAGTCTGAGACGAATAAACTGGAGCGCCAATTATCTCTCCCTTTTGAGGTGTTGCCCCTTTTTTAAAGTATTATTAGTATTAACGTTATCGCTCCTCGTTCTTCCTGCTTTACTCCTAATAGTCTCGCAATCTTGATACACATTTAGGAATTCCTTGAAGAGGTAAAAAATCCTCTTTTTTGGCAGTTTTTTTTTAAAGGGATTTAGGAAATTCTTTTGAAAAGTTCTTTCTTCTTTTCTTCCTTAAGATTTTTTCTTTTGAAAACTTTATATAAAGTTTATAATTTGTTATTAATTAAAATTTATATTTTTAATTTCAAATTATTTTTAAGGGATGTTTTTGTTCCTTCAATTTCTCAGAAATTCTTTTGGAAAAAAAAATCTTTTTTAGATCATTGTTTTGAGGGATTTAAAATTTTCTTTGTAAAATTCCTTTTTTGTTTTTGAAGGGAGTTCTTTATTTGCTTTATTTTTTTTTATTAAAATCAAAAAGAAGCTTTCAATTTGTAAGAAAAAAATTATTTTTTTAATTTTTTCTTAAAGCGTTGTTTTTTATTAATTACTTTATGTTTTTATTATTAATTAATTTCCTTAGGAAAAATTCCTCTTTTTATAATTATTTTTAGATATTTTTTTAATTTCTTTAGATTAGGTAATTTTTTAAGGATTTCTTCATTTACTTTAAGTTTTCATTGAATTCAAAACAAAACTATCGATTTGTAACAAACAAAAAAATTAATTTCTAATAATTTCTTTATGTTTTTTTGTTCTTAATTACATTAGCCTTCCAGTAATTAATTAAAACATAAGAAAATTTAAATTTATCTATAACAAAAAATAACAGATTTAGATTAAAATACATTTTTTTCTTCCAAAATTGTTACAGAAAGAAAACTGTTCGTTGGAATGCTAAGTAAAAAGCTGTGCGAGAACGACGTGCGCGCAATGTTCAACGGCTACGGCAACATCGAGGAGTGCACCGTCCTGAGGGATCCCGCAGGACAATCGCGTGGCTGCGCCTTCGTGACGTTCGCGAGCAAACAATCCGCCCTGAACGCCATCAAGAATCTGCACCAGTCGCAGACGATGGAAGGCTGCTCGGCACCGCTGGTGGTGAAGTTCGCCGACACGCAGAAGGAGAAGGAACTGAAGAGGCAGCAGCAAATGCAGGCGAACGTGTGGGGCGCCCTCGCGCAACAGCAGCCGCAGCTGCAGCAGAACGCGGCGGCAGCGGCGGCGGCCGCTCAGCAATTCGGCCAGATGCTCGCCCCGAACGACGCGACGTCGCTGCAACTGCTCCACCAGGCGATGAACAATTCGACGCTGCCGCTGCTGCAACAGCAACTGTTGAGCAGCGACAATCTGCTGGCGCCGATCAGCGTGCAGAATCTGATGTCGTTGGCCGCGATGTCGCAGCCGACGGCGGCCGCCGCCTCCGCCACGCCGCTCTGCATGGCCAGTCTGCTGGGCAAGTCGACGGCGGTGGACCGCACGCTGGCGGCCGGCCTGCCGCCCACCCTCACCTCGACTGCCGACATTAGTTCCTACGGCCTCTTCACGAACGCCACGATTTCGGCGGCGGCCGCGGCCGCCGCTGGCAAACAAATCGAAGGTAATTTTTATTTCTTTTTTTTACTTGTTTTTTTTTCTGTGTTATTTTGTGTGTGTGTGTGTGTGTGGGTGTAAGTAAGTAAGAAAGTGAGGATGGATTTTGGTAAAGTTTGCACGTCGGTTTTCGTTAGTGTTGGTGTTCTCGAGTGCTGGTTGTTGATTCTTCATTAACTCTTTTCCTCCGGTTTGATTTACACGACCAATTTACACCAGCCACGACAGACACACACACACACACACTGAAACACACGCACGAAGAGAAAACTAAATAAAAGTCCGCAAGAGTGTAATTACCGCTTGCAGCAGGACTAAGATGACGATGGAATCGACCCGTATATTTTCCTCGGATATTTTTCTTTGCGTTTCTCTTCTTATTTTACTTGTTCTGCGAGTCAATATTGACAACAAAGCCATAAAATCGAACGTGTTGCAGACTGCGCCAACATACGAAATCCAATAATGGCGCTCTCTCTATATGAGAAATAAATATATTTGCACAATTTGTCCTATTTGACGATCAATTAACGAAATTCAATTAATACCAATTATTTTTCCATTTCAAATTTTCTTCTAATGGAACAATGGTTTCTTTTTTAACTTAAAAAAAAAAGTTTTTATTTTCTTCATTTAAATAATTAATAGTTTTTTATTGTTTTTATTTAAAAATTTAGTTTCTCTTTTCTTAATTTAAATAATTAATGGTTTTTTATTCTTTTCATTTAAAAATTTAGTTTTTCTTTTTTTAATTTAAATAATAGGTTTTTTTCTTCTTAAATTTAAAAAATCAGTTTTTTTAATTAAAAAAAAATCAATTAATACCGACTATTTTTCCATTTAAAATTTACTATAAAGAATTAATTATTTCTCTTTTAACTTAAAAAATTTGTTTTTCTTTTCATCATTTAAACAATTACTAGTTTTTTCTTTTATTGATTAATAAAATTAGTTGTTTTCCTCTTAATTTAAAAACTTTTTTTTTCTTCTTAATTTTAAAACAAAGTTTTTTTTTTAATTTAAAAAAGAATTAGTTTTTTAAGCCACCCTGTATCTACTTAAAAGTTTAAAAGCACCCAACGTATTTTCTTTGCGCGTTCCTCGCACAGAGAACACTTTACTTAAACAAACAGCGGTAATCCTAATGGACTGCTTCGGTGCCGTTATAGGCGAGAAGTGAATTGTTGCACACCGACGGCGGCGGGCGGCATCTAACTGGCAAAACTGCATGGCATGTCGTTAGTAAAGTTAGTTAAAACCGTACAGCCGAAGCTGCGATGCCTTTGCTAAAGCAGCACAAAATAGACGCAACGAATTCGTTTTAGCAGTTTTCAAAATGGGAAATCGGTTTTGTTTCGCTGCATTTCCACGTTTCCCATACAGTATCTATCTATCCTATATAACGTGCCATAAACAAAACGCGAAAATGCCGGCGAGCTGCTATACAAAAGGATTCCTCGCTGTAGTTTTCGATCCTTCTTTCCTTTCAATTGTTTGTCCCGCTATATCTACTTTCCTTAGCACACTGGCAGTCTTTTTGTTTTGCAAGCAGTTCCTCTTGCTTGCTCGGAAGCGGCTGCATGTTCGGGCCGAAGAAAATATCTATAGATATGCTGCTGCTGGTAGTGGTAGACAAAGTAAATCTACTTTTACAGATCACGCGCTTGCCAATTTCAGCTCGTTACAGAGGCCGAGCGCTTCCACACAGTAGCAGCCAGCAGCAGCAGCAGTAGTAGAAGCAGCGGCTGCCGCCCCCCAGACGTTGCTAGTTTGTGTGTCGAAGGAGCGCTCGGTGCTCGGTAAATCGAGATTTACGTCGATAATGCGATTCGCTTCCTTACATTTTAATCATCGGTATTCGATATCAATTGGTTGCACTTTAAATAATGTTTTAAAGTTGTAAAACTACGTGTTTTTTTTTTTATTAACTTTTTTGTTTTTAAATGATTTTTTTTTTTAATTTTTTTTTTAAGTTTTGAAACAAATCTTTAATTGATTTTGCTTTAAATATTATTTTTAATTAGTTTAGTTACTTGTTTTTAATATTTTTTAATAATTATTAATAAAATTTTCCGTGTAAAAGCGCTTGCACTTTTAAAACCATTATAAGTTACAAAAAGGTTAGGAAAAAATTATGTAAAACCATTGTTTCTCTTGTTCCCTTGGTGTGGTCTTTAAATGGTGCCATAATAGTGCTCGTTTAATGTTTCGTAAATTAAATTAGGACTCATTAAGTTGTGCTAAACATTTAAATTTAATCCGAGCGACGAATAACAAACAAACGCACACACAAACACACACACACACACACACACACACACACACACACACACGCACAAACACAGAGAGAGAGAATATAATGATCATAGTACAGGGCTCGGTGTTTTTCGGACGTTCGCAAGAAGATTATGGCATTAGGTGGATGGTGTAAATCTTGTTGGTGGCAAACGGTACAAACGGTACCGCTTGGACACGGAAAATTGTTGTAATTAGGTATGCGCGAAGTGTCCCCTTACCATTTTCTGCAGAATAATACATCGCTGCTTTTATTTATTTAAACTGTAATTTATACTTTTCATACAAGGGGTTGTTTTCTCCTTAATTTCTTTATTTATTGTTGCAATTTTCGTCAATTTTCAATTAGTTTTCATTGCATTTTCCTCGGAAATCTTTTTCTTTGTTAAATTATTTTTTAAACATAAAGTTTTTTTTAAATTCTACTATGAAATTAGTTTATGAAGTTTCAAATTTTTGCTATTAATTATTTTGATGATTAAATTTTACAGTAAAATTTATTTATTTATTATTTCAACTTTAGTAAATTTTCAATTGTATTTTCATTGAATTTTCTTCGGAAATCTTTTTCTTTATAAAATTATTTTTTAAATATAAACTTTAATTTTATTTTTTTAATTCTAGATAGATAGAATTTTATTAAGTTTCGAATTTTTTCCTATGAATTAATTTTGACGATTAAATTTTACAGTAAAATTTATATTAAATTACAAGCATTGTAAAATTAAATTTCAACCATTTAAAAACTAGATGGAAAGAGTGAATGGAATAAGAAAATGTAATATTTGTACTTTGTAACTTGTGTATTGCTTGAGTCACTGTATATCTTAATAAGTTCACCACCACCACCACCAACCAGACGGGATTTATGTAAATGCGCCCGACGCAGCTCCAGACAAACCAAATGCCTCTCCTCGCTTGCAACTTGCAACTGCAACCGGTATTTGTTGCACTTGCACTTACAAACACACACACACACACAGAACCATACAATACATAGGATATAAATGCCTAAAAGCACGTCTGCATTCTATTATTCTATTGGGAAATTTATAATGCACGGCGGCAATGCAAACTCGGTGCACTTTTACGCATTTGCTTTATGTTGGTTATTTGTTTTGTCGCGCACTCGAAAGTGCCGAAATGGCTAAACGCGGCGTTAAAAGGACAACGGTCATTGTGGCCAGCAGCAAAACGCATAACGCAATGCGACAAATTAACACTTTTTTTTTTATATTTAATTTTTCTCATCTTTTCATGTTGTTTTTGTTTTTATATTTTATATACTTTTTAACTTAATATTTATTAGCAATATTTGAAAAATTGCTAATGATTTATTTTTTGATTTATTTTTTATTATAACTTTTCGCAATTACTTTTTTTTTGTATTGAATAATTTAGATGAAATGATTAATTGAAATTTAAAGTGAAAGCTAATTAAATTGAAAATTTGAAAAAAAAAAAAAAAAAGGAATATAATTTAATTGTTGCAGGTCCGGAAGGTTGCAACTTGTTCATCTACCACTTACCGCAGGAATTCAACGACACCGATCTGGCGTCGACGTTCCTGCCGTTCGGCTCTGTGATATCGGCGAAGGTGTTTATCGATAAAGTGACGAATTTATCAAAGTGTTTCGGTTTCGTGTCGTTCGACAATGCCCAGTCGGCCAAGCAGGCGATCCAGGCGATGAACGGCTTTCAGATCGGCACCAAGCGACTCAAAGTGCAATTGAAACGGGCCAAAGATGCCGCATCGCGACCATACTAGCAACTAATCATTGATTAATTAATCGATCAATAAACACTAGTAGTCACAATTTGTTGAAACATTACCGAAAACAATTTCTAATTTCAAACTAAAAAACAAACTAAAAGAAAAAAAAATCAGCTAATAACTATTTTATTTACAATTTGCAATATGAAATTGTCAATTTGCAATTTACATTTTGCAATTGCTAACAGAAATAAACCAAAAACCATAAGTAATCAACTATTTAAAAAAAATTGTAAAAAACGCAATGGAGAAAACAAAAGAACCAAAGGAAACTCGCGAAGGACTTTTTCCACACGATTTGCAACTTTTTTTAAAAGGTAAACCTAAATAAAAATAGTTATTAGCAGTCATTTAAATGAAAGTAAGGAAAAAAAAAACTGGAAAACCAAAAGGAATTGTATATTTTACGTGTGTGTGTGTGTGTGCGTTTTTGTATGCGCGTGCCGTGACGTCGTGTTTCTGTGTGTGCGTGTCGAACGTGTCACGTGCGTTGATCTGCCAGAATTTGCAAAGAAAATTTGCAAAAAAAAAAAAACAATCTGTAAAAATCAGCTTGATTTTTCGTACTTACTTTGGCCACTTGAGACGAACGAATCAATCGCAATCTTATATCGATAACTACTACTAATTGTAGATATTAATTAACAGCCTGTTGATAATAAGTCCGCCTGTGTGATATATTAGATTAATTGATATACGAGACATACCAAAAAAGAAAAACTATACAAATTACAAAGGGAAACTACTAACAATTGTTAAAACACGCGAAACTTCTTCTCTTTTTTTGATATTTTTTTTTTCAATTTTCAATTTTCAAAAATATAGCGCAAAAGCCAAAAAGTACTTATTTTTAAGTTTATATTACCACATTTATATTTACATTTTACATTTTATTGCCATCTACAGATTATTTAATTAATTAATTAATTAATTAATGCATTAATTGATTAATTGACATTATATCGATATGTTTTTTTTTTTTGCTTTTACTATTTGCAAAGAGACAACTTAAATAGAAACGTGGAATTAAATAGAAGGGCAGAAAAAGTGAACAGTTACCAAATCCGAAATCACCGAGCAAATAATGTTGAATAATTTCTTTTAACGGCATTATTCAATTGATTCTAGTTAATTAATGATAAATAATTATTGGAAGCACAGCCACTGATTAATGTAATAACTTATGAAAATATTGTTGCGCAAATTTGTTGTTTATAGCATTTGTTTGTTAAAAGATTAATATCCAAGCACACACACACACACACACACACACACACACTCACACACAAAATGACACTTTTACATTCACTCCATAGATGAACAGTGAGTAATTAATTGAATTGTTACATTAAATTGATTGGGGAACCTCAGGTTTGCTTCTTTAAACTTAAAAAAAAACCGCAAAGAAAAACTACAATTAAATTTATAATAATAAAAAAGAAACAAAGGAAAAGTATCCATCCAAATTTTTTATCGATCGATCGATAAATAAAATCACTGATGTTTCTTTTTAATCGACTATAACAATTAATCAGGTTTTTCAATGATTTTTTTTAACTGTTTTGACATTTGAAAAAAAAAAAATTATGTACTGCACACAACTCATACATCAAACACAACATTTTTGTATATAAAACTGAAGAAATTGAGCATAAAAAGTTTACACGAATTTGTAAAATCGCGGCCGGGGCGCCATTCTGTACATATATACAAAAAAATTAAATAAAATTAAATAAATAATTATAAAATAACGAAGGAAGTAAATTTTGAATTTTTTCTATTTCTGACTAAATAAATTTATAATTTTCTTTCATTTTTTTGTTTGTTTGTTTTTAACGAATTAACTTAGATAATCTCTGTGTGCGTGTGTGTAAAATAAAACAGAAGAGTTAACAACGGATAACGATGCAGCAAAAATAGTGTGCCTGATTTTCCACACGATTTACAATAACAATATTCTCTGTGTTTGATTAATTAATTAAATAATTAAATTAAAAAGCTAATATGTTAAATGTTATGTTTGGATATCTCTATATTTATACTATATTATTATTATTATGGACAATGTTTAATGGAAAACGATTTTCTGAATGAGTTAAAACTTAAAAGATTCTTTGTAGTACGTGTGGACGCTGAAAAACTGACTGATGAATTATTTTTTTGTTTCTTTGTTTTCATTTTTGTGCTCTTTATTAATTACTATTACTACTAAGTGTTTTTTTTTTTTTTAATATTTTCTGCACCATTTTTCATACGGTTTAATTGTATGATTCAAACACACACTGTGCAATTAATTTCTTCATCTTTTTTTTTTTTGTTTAAAAAAAACAATACAAAATGAGTACCTTAAAGTATAAAAAAAATATTTGAAAAAAGAAACGGCAGCAAATAATTGAAATATTTTGCTACTAAATACCATAAACTGAATACTTTTAGTTCCGTTTAATTAATTTTACTTATAACCGATTAATGTGCTTAATTTTTACTTTATTCTTTGTTTTCTGTTTTTTCTCTTGCGAAAACTGTGGCAATTTTCTTTTAATTTTCAAAGTTAATTGTCTTGTAATTTTGATTTTTTGTTCTTTTCGTTTATATATTTCTATTATGGCGTATTATTTCTTATTTGTTTAGTTCGATTAGCATATATTATTTTATTATTGCTATAAGTTGTTTAGTTGTAGTTTTTAGTAACTGCGTTCTAGTTTCGTGGATTTTCTTTGATTTTGTTTCTTGTAGTTTTTGCGTTTTTTTCTTTTTAATTGATTTTATTATTATTTTTCTGTTTAAATTATGAGTGCTGTTTAGTTTATCTATATTTCTATTTAGTATGATAGTTATTCGATTTTTTTTTCTTCTTCTTCGTTTTGTTATTATTAATATTAGATTTCTGTTTTGTTCACTTGAAAAACTTAATTATTCTTGATGCCAGTGATAAATAGTTTAGGCTGCTAAAGTTCTGTCAATCAAGTGTTTGTCACTAACAGTGTTTTTTCTTTCATTTTTTTTTTGTAAGCTTTAATTTAATTATTAGAATATTGTACTTATTTGTTTAATTTTATGTTTATTATTATTATTATTAAAGCAGGACGAAACCAAAGTATAAAATATTTACCTTTTTTCTGTCTGTTTGATATTTTATCATTTTAATACCTTTTTTCTAGCTTTTTCTGGTTGAATTATGACAATTTTCAACTGTAAAATTGTAATTACAATTAATTTTGTAATTTATTTTTATTTTTAATTGTTTATAAAATGCAGTTTTTTAAATGTGAAACGGTGTATTTAAATCAGAAAAGTGAAGGTATTAATAAATTAATATTTTGCATGAATTTAGGACTTTTTCAAGTGAGTTTTAAATCTTCTGAGCTTGATGGATCTCCAATGGACCAAGAAATCTAAATAGTAAGTCTATTGTAGGTTCCAATTATATTAATTTTATTGAAAATTGAATTTGAATTGAATTTTTAAAAGAGTTTCTTAATTTTAAACAGACAAAAAAATTAACTTTTGCTTTTATTTAATATTTAATATTCTAAAATCTAAACCATTCAAAAATTGATTTATTTTCATTGAAATCTTTAAAAAATGCTGGGTTTTCTTAAGTTTAAAACTGTGTATTTAAAAGAAAATGTGAAAATAATAATAAATTAATATTTTGTATGAATTTATAGCTTTTTTATGTAAGTTTTAAAGGGACAGGACTTGAATCACCACCAATTGAAGAAGGAATCCTCAAAGTAAGTCTATTACAAGTTCAAATTTTAATTTTTTAGTTTTTTATTAAAAATAAATATGTTTTACAATCATTAAACACTAAAAATAAGTATTTTAGCTTGTTCTTAACTTTCTAAACTTAAAAAAAAAATTTTTTTATTAAAATAAAGAAGAAAAACCATTGAAAACATTTTTAGAAAGATGCTCTCAATTTACATGTCCATAAGATACGGTTTTTTAAGGTTGTAATTAATAAAAATTACTAAAACAATGTGTAAATAATTATTTTCTATGAAATAAAGGCTTTTAAAGGTAAGTTTAAAAGCTCCAGAATCTGAAGCACCACAAAACCACCAAGGAATCCAAAGAGTAAGTCATTTATCCGAACAAAATAATAAACTTTTAATTATTAAAAATTACACTTACTTACTTATAATTAATATTAAATTAAAAAACAATTCTTTAGCTTTTCATTGTTAATATAAATTGAAAAAAAAACAGACAATTCATTTAGTATCTTCATTATTAAAATCAAAAACAGAAAAGCGAAATAAAAATGATTCAATACTAACTATGCAATTCACCGCCCGTTGCAAAGCTCATTAGGAAACCAATGAAAGCTCGGTGCTAGCAACAAAAAAAGAACGGCGATCGGAAAACCAAAATTGTAATAACAAACATGAAAACATGAACACACACACACACTGTATGTTCATGTATACCGCATTCACATGATTTGTATTAAAGTTTGCTGGCCTCATTAAGAGCCTTCCATTTGGCTGGCTCCATTTGCCCTTCTCGAATTACTCGGATATTATGGGGCCGCTGTTTATAGCGCACTATATTATTATTATTATTATTACAACATTCTTGTGTGTCGAATGTTATGCGTGTAAAGCACGGTCGGTGGAAAGAGCCTGGGGTAGCCGCCGAAGGGCTCACATATTGAATAGTTTGCCCGATGAAATTTGTCAACGAAACGATCTTTCAATATGTGAGATGTGAGAAAAAAAGTTATTATAGTTAAAAAAGTTAATTCGTGTTCCGTTTAACGCTACACGTGTTACAAAACTATCGGACGTGCTTTTTTCACCAAATCGACTGCCATTTTTTATATGTTTGTTTTTTCTTTTTTATATTTTAAAGAAGTCTTTAATATTTAATTTCAATGCGTAATCTTTTTGCTTTACATGTTTTAGCATTTAAGATTTAGCTTTTAATGCTTTTAAAATGCAAAAAAAACTAATAAGATTACAGATTAAAGAACATGCGTGACAAAATAACTATTTTAAGCATTGGAAATCTGAGAAACATTAGCACCTAGAAAATATAACAAACACGTCCTATGTAGAATGTAGAAAGGCGCAAAATGTGTGACATATTACTCCGATATGACACAACTTGTCGCCAGAGTTATCCGCTAAGAAAACAAACAAAGTTAAAAGGATAATCACTTTAGTCCTTTAGCTGGAGCTGTAGCTACAGCACTTGCCAAAAAGTTTTCGAAATTAACTTTCTGATTCAAACTGTCCTTGTAGCTTTTAAATTAAATTTAATTAAATTTAATTTAATTGATTTAAAAACTGGGAAACAATTAAATCGGACGATTGTTAAATGGTTAAATTGCCATTTAAAGTTTAAATTTAAACACTCATTAGTTATTACTATTGTTGTAAAACAGACGTAGGAATTTAGCACTCTTTTCTGCGAACGATTTTGCAAAGTGAGATCTCTTTTTTCCCTCTGTTTTATTTGTATTTTCTTAGCCAAAGCGAGTTTGCCATAGCTGTAGGCTATAGCGGAAAATAAAACGGCAATTTTCTTTGCATGCAAATGGATCCCTTTGAAGATTTTACATTTTCTAAATGTGCAATTAAGTCGGCGAAATCATTTACATTTCACTAGCTTTCTTCTTTCGTTTTTTTTTTTCTGTTAGCTATTATGCATTGAGATATTTTTAATTTTAAAATTTTGTTATCAGTTTCTGATTTAATTTAATAATTTCAGTGATGTTTGTGGAAAATTTAAAGTTTTTTAGTATTGTTTGTGGATATTTATTATTTGCTATTTTAAATGTTTCAATTTTAATATTTGTTAGCAATTTATTTTATTTATATTTAGTGTGGTAATTTTTTTTTTTAGAGATGTTAATTGCATTAAAAGTAAGAAAAAAATTATTTAATAGTTTCAATATTTCTTGCCATCTGTTTTTGAATGGTTTAATGTTTAAAAATTAATTTTAGCTTTGACAGTTTTCTCTTCTGGAGAACGAGAAAGATTTCCTCTATAATACAGATGTCCTGAGTTGAATTCACTGCACTTTTTAAAATAGTTTTTGGTTATTATTTATAAGAAGAGCAGTTTATTTAAGGGTTAAATTAGTCCTTGTTTTTACTTCTGAATCTAATAATTTGTTTTAAAACTTATTTAATAAATTCTAATTTACTTTTTATTTTATTTTTTCATTGTATTCTTTCTAAAAATTAGATTTTAGCTTTGTTTAAATGAGATGAATTGCTTTAAAGACAGGGAAATTTTTATTTTAAAATCATTAATTATTTTCCTTCAATAATTTTAATTAGATGTTAAATTTTATTTCAAAGAAATTAAATACAGATTTCCCTCCTAGAGTTTTCCACCTCAAATATAGATGTCTTCCCCTGAACGTTTCCCGCTTTTTCCCAGTGAAATTCAAGCATTGCAAACGGTTGGACTTAATTTATCCGCTGTTTTGTACCATTCCGGATCCCTTTCCATTCCCGCTCTTCTCCTGCTAAATAATTTCTTCACGCACGGAGGTTTAATGTAGCGATAATCAGATTGATTGCCGATTTTTGGTAATTTCCAACCATAAGTAAAGTTTGCCGTTACTCTATAGCGAAATCGGTCTTCCGGTAGTAATTCGTAACGCTCTTTCAAATATGCAATTCTTCCTTTAGTCACTTTCTTTCGATCGGGTTCCGATATCGGCAGCATATCGCTAAGGTCTTCAATTTTCAAGTCGATGGGTGCAAACTCTTTGGTCCATCGCAAATCACTTTTAATTAGATCACTCTCTTGATTTAAAAGTGCATCAGTGTCGTTTAGATTGCTCAAAATTCTTCGCATTTCCTCATTTTCTTTTGCTCTGTTTTCAGTTCTTGGAATATTTCTTCTTAGGCTTAACACTTTTTCCTTCTGTTCTTTTAATCGAAAGGACTCCGTATCGAAATTCATTTTCCCCTAATTTAGTTTTAATTAATAAGCAAATAACCATAATGACTGTATAATTTTTAATTAACCCTTCATGTCAATTTTGTTTTGGGTTTTTATGTCATTGATGTTTAGTTTAATTACATCCGCTGTTATGTAAATAAACAATTGATTATTTTTCTATTTATTGTTTGTATTAATTAATTATATTCTTTACTAATTTTTCAGATAAAATTTTAAAAAATCAGCTCTTTTCAGAGCTAATAATTGTTATAAATAATATTTATATCAAAAGAAGCACTTGATCGAATGTTGAAACTGTTATTAGTAATGGGAAATCGAATTTGAATTTGAATTTAATTTACGTTTGTGGACCTTATCGTTGACAACCAGATTTGCTTCGAATTCTTCGCATTCCAGTCTGAATTTTTCGAATTCTTCGCATTCCAGTCTGAATTTTTCGAATTCTTCGCATTCCAGTTTTTTCGCGCGCTCCGAATTAAAATTCAATTTTTCGAATCCGTAGAAAATCGGGGATTTGTATCAGGAGTAAATAAGTTCGAGGAGGTAAATTGAAATTTGAACGATGTAAATCTGGTTGCCTACGATAAGGTCCACAAACGGTAATTAAATTCAAATTCAAATTGGTGTTCTCTTTATTAAAAACGGATTCAACATTAAATAAAGTGTTTCTTTTGATAAAAATATTGTTTATATCAATTGTGAGCTCTGAAAAGAGCTGATTTATGTTGAATATCGCTGAAAATTGTAATAATAGGAAACAAATTATTAAAGAACAATGCAAATTTATTAAACTTCACTTAAGACAATAATTAAACATATAATTAACTTAAAATAAGGTTAAAACTAACAATATAAACAATTAAACCGCAAATAATCAAAAAACTAATTAATTACTAACAAAAACTCATTGAACAACAATAAAAACAACCCTAACTAATAAATTAACTATCGAAATATAAAGAAAAGTATAAAAAACAACTGTAATTAATAAATTCACCGTCTAAATGCAATGAAGAGTATTAAAAACAATTCAAAACTTAGTAAAAGTAATAAAAAACAACTCTAACTAATAAATAAATTATTTAAACTCATTGAAACATATAAAAAACAAATCAAAACTTAGTAAAAGTAATAAAAAACAACTCTAACTAATAAATTAATTACTTAAACTCATTAAATCATATAAAAAACAAATCAAAACTTAGTAAAAGTAATAAAAAAACAACTCTAACTAATAAATAAATTACTTAAACTCATTGAAACATATAAAAAACAATTCAAAACTTAGTAAAAGTAATAAAAAACAACCCCAACAATTTATAAATAATAAGGAATTATAACTAGTGATATAAACTTAAATTAAATTGTTAAAAATAATATCTATGTTTAATAGCTATTTAAAGTTGCCTTATTCTCGTTTAAAACTTCATAAAGTTACGAAAGCAATAAAATATCTAACAAATAAAAGTTTAGTTTAATTTTTTTTATTATAAAAGACGATATGCAACTCCTTTTGCTATAATTACGAATTTTCTAACCGTAAATTTTTGTTTACAAACGGTTTTCTTAGTTTAAATTTTAATTAAATAATCAGTTTTAACAGCGCAAATATTAAAATGAATACAGAAAAGGAAGATAATTTAGCAGAAAAAATGAAGAGAGTAAACCAGGAGCAGTATAACATTCTAGTTAGGATGCATTTATCCTTTGTGCTGGATTTTACCACTGATGAGTAAGTAAACATGTTTAAAGATTAGCAACTACAAAGTTAATAAAACCTTTCAGAAGTGAAGCACTGGTAGATAAAACTAAACTAAAGAAGTGGACATTGGCCCCGTTTAAAAAATCAAAGGGCAAAGGCATAATGGAAGGTGCTCCATTAACCCATGAAGGCATTTGCCAAGTATATCAACTAATCGAGTTCCTCAAACTTGAGCAAAGTATGCAATTATCTAATTAAACTATACTAATAATAACTCTTAATCACAGTACTGTAAAAAAAAAATTGCAGATATATCCACAGAAGGTGTATTCCGCAGAACTGGTTCATTGACAAGGCAGCACGAACTGAGAAAACTACTAAATCAAGGTACCACTTTATGCTTAGAGAGTGGCCCGTACAGTGTACACGACTGTGCTTCAGTCCTGAAAGGATTTCTAGCTGAATTGCCTGAACCTCTGCTGTCTGAGGCACATTTCCCAGTCTATTGTCAAATATCAGGTAAAGAATTCAATTTAAACCATTTGAGGTTTGAAATTTAAATTTAAAAAAACCGTTACAGATTTTTGCGAACACTTAGAAACAGCAACACAAGAAGAACGCCTCTTGCAATCATTGCAATTGCTACTGTTGCTGCTGCCATCAGAAAACCGTTCGCTTTTAAAAGACGTTTTGGATCTTCTGCATTTAACAGCATCCTACGAGGGCCAAAATAAAATGTGCGCAGACAGTTTGGCCACTTTATTCACGCCACACTTATTGTGTCCACGCAAGTTGACCCCTGAAGCCCTACACGCAAATTCGCAATCTCTAGCTAAAGTTGTTTCGTTTATGATTAAGAAAGCGGATCAGCTTTATGAAATTCCGCATAAATTAGCAGTCGACATAAAGGCCTATTTGAAAGAATACGAGAAGAAGAAGATTATTTCGCCACAGAAATGCAATGTCAACGAAAGCATAAGTGGCACAGCGAACACCGTCTTTAGTTTCGTGGACCACGAAAGGACTGCTAAAGAAAACCAATCGAATCCTACGGAAACAGCCTTGGCACAGCTCTATGCTCATGTCCGAGCTATGCCTGAGTCTTCGAAAAAACGCAAATTGGTTAAACAATTCAATAAGGAAAACGGACACGGAACTCCGCTGCAAGTTTTAAGGAGTTCCGTACCGAAAAATACCAACAAAAGTCTTGGCGACTCCATAAAGAAACATATTTTACAGAAAGGTTTGCTGTTAAAATCTAGTAAAAAATCAGGAAGAAGTTCGCAATCTACAGGATTACCTAAAGAGCAACTGTTTAATGTAATTATTTTTGGCAATTAATTAATTAGATAAATTAAAAGTTGAAATTTCAGAGTCCGCAGAGTTGCCACAGTGGACAAATGCCGATAGCCAGAGACTTATTTAACAAAAAAACTAACGACGACCTCAGTGATGAAGATAATTTAGCAAAGAAAGTACGCAAATCAACGCAAAGTACAGAGGATTTAAATGATTACAACAACGATATTGAAAACGTTTTAACGAGCAGCTCGTCAGAACCAGATTTAAGTATAAAAAATGGCAAACAATCAAAAAGTTTCCTGCTAACTAGTACGCCAGCCATTCGTTTCGAAGAGCAAACGAATAATGCAGCAGATATTCCGGAGATTGCTTTTACTCCGGATATAGCAGGACAAGAAAGACAATCGATGTCTCCAATAACAAGATCTACACAAAGAATGTGCAGGGCTATGCAGGTAAATTTATTTTATTAATTTCTACAAAAGAAAAAATTAAACATTTAATTTATTCATTGCTTTTAGGAGACTATGATGACTCCCAGAAGTCGCAAACCGGTGCTTTTGGTTTCCGGCACAAATATAAACAGTTTGGCCAGCTTAGAAAAACCGGACATTTTAGACCAGCTAACGGAAGAAGTTTTAGAAGAAATAACCGACAGCCACGAAGAAACAGATAAAATGCACGAGGAGTCGTCGTTGACAAGCGATTTTCGCGATTATCTAAACAGCAGAAGTCTCATAACTGCTTCGCCTACAGATCTGAGTTTTTCCAGTAGGACTGACGATTTCAGTTCTACAAACATTAACAATTTGACCGAGAGCAAAATGAGCCAGTCGATGTTGCACTGTATGAATGGCAACGAGCCTAGCAGCGGCAGTATTAACAACACTTCAATTAATTCAAACGACAATGAAGGGAATTTAGATTTAGAAGAGGAAAGTTTCGGCGAGGAAAAGGAACTGGTGCTAAAACCAAAGCAGTTTAACGAAAAAGGCGAACCGATTATTTACGAAACATCATTTTAAATTTATATTATTAAGTTGCTTAGTAATTTAAATTAAATTTATAGTTTAAAAAAATGGTAATTAAGAGCTGATAATCTAAGGAATTTATAACATAATTTCATTTTTTTCCTTATTCATGTTTTTATATAAGAAAGAAGAAAGACAAAAAAATTAAATAAACATTTAAAATAAATCATCATGCGTTAAATCTTGCATTAACTGTAAACCGCGTTCTTTTAAAGCGTTCGCCAGTAATTTCTTTTGCTCAATCCTAGATTCCTGTTCTTTTCTTTGTGCATCTAGAATATCATCAACTGTTACCTCTGATAGAGGAAGCGAGGCTTCTTTTTCTTCATCCTAAAATTCCGCAATAAGTAATATTTTAAGAAACGTATTCATTTCGGGGAAATGTAATCACAATTTCTCCAAGCAAAACCACATTCTCTCCTCGAACAATAAAAACACCTCGAGGTATATCACCATACTCCTTGCCAACGTGTATCCGCTCGATGGTTCTGTGCAATACAAGATTGGCAAACTGATCGACGCTTCGCAAGTATCCAATTAAGGTTCTGCCATCGCGCAAAAGAACCATCAGTTTTTCTTTTAAAAAAACATTCGGTAAATAAACAACAAACACAAACTAATAATAGTATTTCTTACTGTCCAACTCATCTAATAAGTGTGCAGTACCTTCGAGTTCACTTTTATTAAGATTCATTATTTAAAAAATATATTACTTTTAAAATCACAATTAAAAAATTACAACAAATTTAAAACAAAGAAGATTTGTTGCAAATTATTTCAGGTTATGTATGAAAATTCAAAGCAACCAGTTAAACAACAAAGGTGAAATGCAGATTGCCTATAATAAAATTTTGAATTTAAATTTTCAAATTTTATAAATGATAAAAACTAATTAAAACACAAAAATAAATAAATACAATTTATTCACTATCATTAGAACTACTGTAGTCCTCTACCAAAGCAATTTTTGCTTTTTTATCAGTTGTTATTACCGAATTTGATGCAAAAAGCTGACTTTTTGAAGTAACAGTTTCCTCAGCTTTTCTTTTAATTAAATTTTTACCAACTAATGCAGAACTTAAAGCTTTAATTGCTTTACGTTCCTTGTTATGATTAAAAGAACTGCAGGGGAGTGCAGAGGCACTAACAATTGCACTCCTTAAACTCTTTAAATTTTCTTCTACATTTTGAACAGCATTTAACTTTTTACTAAGCAACTGAGCCATATTTACATCTGATTCAGCTTCAGGAACTAATTTAATATCCAAACTGGACTTGTGCAGTAAAGCTCTATCAGCAGCAGCTGATTGTTTAAGTTCCACTGAAGTTTTTCGAAATTGCGCTCTTAATTTTTGATTAGAAGTATAAGCATCGCACCACGTACTTTCATTGCGATTATATAAATTAACTAGACGCGGTTTCGATGCATCTGCACCACTAGCATCATTAGCAGCATGCTCTAATTTATACATTGAATCATCAAACAATTTCTTTTGGGTTTCCTTAGTTTCAGGAACAATTTGTTCGTTTTGCGTGGGGTCCCATCGATTTTCCTGTCTTCTAGCGCCCGAGAGGATTTCGTAGTCCAGTTTGGCAGGATCGGTTTTAATAATGAAATGATTATCACACAAGTGGCACTTCATTTTGAACTCGTAGATTGGTGTGGTGAAGTACATGCCCACCTTTTTCTTTTCCGCATTGTACCGGACGCCCATACCGATGTGATTGTTGCAGCCTTCGCACCAGATATTGTAGGGCATTTCAAATCGAATGATTATAATGCCCAAATGGGCTTTCCTGCCCCTTTCGCGCAATGCATGCACCCCGAGGAATTTATTAAGACCGCCCTTCTTGGGGTCATAATCCGGGGGATAATATTTGTTTTGGCCCTTTCTTTCACCCATTTTTGCTTATTAAAAACTACTGGTTATTTAAATAATGAATTAATTTAATTATTTCTCTTGTGTTGCACTTGTCTGACGTTTTTTTAAGGTTATAAATTTGCATTTGTTGATTTTTTGCATTTGACAGTTAGGCAATTTTAAATACTTTAGAAAGAAAAACCGCGAAATTTAAAAATTCAAAGCAAACCAGCCAAAATAAAATGCTGAATTAATAGTAAAAATTACTAAGAATTTTTTAAAAACTAAATTGTATTTTATAAATATAAATAAGAAGTTAAATAATTTAAAGTTAAAAAGTTAAACACTTAGCGACATCTTCACAAATATTGAGGAAAAATCATTATCGAAAAATCATATGACCTGACATTCACCATTCGGTCATATGATTTCAATTCTGCAAGTGCAGCCCGTGCAAAAATTACTAAATTATAGCATAATTACAGTCTTAATTTAGTAAATATGCTCAATTACCTAATATATTTTAGTGCCCTCGTCCTGTACGGTAAGAAATTCTAAATTCCCACCCTGCAAACAAATTACTAAAGCCCTACCCTAATTTTCAGTGCAAGCCAGTGGAGAATTTAATGTCCTCACACATCCCCCAAGTGCAATTTTCAAAGGACATGATCATTTAGAAGAAAGCCTGCTTCCGGAAATCTATTCAGTTAATTTGGGCTTCACCACTGAACAGGTATAATAACTATTTGAGCAATTTCAAATGTTGTTAATTAAAATTAAATTTTTCAGGATTCCAATTGGCAAGGACTGTACCTATCAGATCCCTTCAACCTAGCCAAAGCCATTGTAACTGTTGTAATTGATGGCGTTACTGATATTGGTCTAGTGAAGGGGCACAGTTTCCCTTTGAAAACTGATCAGGATGAGCTAGAAATCTACAATGAAATGGTCCGCAGACTTAAAGACAGGCATCCCAATGCTAGAAACGACTTGCGAATTGTTCTAAGCAATGGATTACTTGAGGTAATTCATTTTCTTTTACTTGATAAACATTTTAATGTTTTTACTATTATTTCATTAATATTAATAATTTTTTTAATTAATTTAATAATTTTATTAATAAAATAATAAGAAAAAAAGCTAACAAAATGATTTCTTTAGGTTGAAGATGACAAAGAATTGTCCTCAATTAAAAACATCAAAGCCAACAAGCAAACCAACAGTTTCCTCAAGTTGTCCATAGAAGAAGACAAGCAATTCCTGGAAGAATTAGCTTTCCTTAATGCAATCATAGAGAAAGTTAAGATGAGCACTGCTGATGTAAAGAATTTACCCTATTTGACATGGATTAAGGTGTCCACATTACACGCTTTGTCCGATTTGCACGGAGAAAACTCAACGCAAACAAAGGAAGCAAAGAGATTGCTGGCCTCAGCAATAGAAGAACTCAATGCGGCTTACAGCGATCTCTACGGGAGCGAAATCTTAATTAACGTCATTACAAGCGATGCAAGTCACACGAGAAGGGTGCGTCGCGAAGCACCAGTCACCCCCAAAGCAGAAGACAACAACTGGAACCTAGCTAAGAACTATTCGAGCGATTATCCGGTCATCTTCAACATTATTTTATGGTTCGGCGTGACGATGGTCTTCACTTTGTTGGCCATTTGTTTGTTTATTGGCAATATGGATCCTGGACGCGATTCAATCATTTACCGTATGACCAGCACGCGCATGAAGAAGGATAATTAAGTTATTGATTTTACCAATTAGATTTTATTAGGATTCAAAATCGATTTTCTTCAAATTTAACTTGCATAAACACTCATTCCATTTTTGCGCTCCTTCTACTACTGCTGCGGTCTCTTTTAATCACTTTTAAAGTAATTTAAAGTAATTAATTGTTGTTGTTGTTGTTGGCAAAAAGAAATCAATTTGTTTTTGATGTGTAAATAACTACCTAATTACATGATAATTGTAGTTGCGTTTATATACTAGTTGAATGTTGCAGTGGTAGTGACTTCGAAAAGTCTTTTCAAGATTTTCAGTGTGAGTAATTTAGGAGTTACTTATTAAATTAGTAATAGTTGAAATAGATGAAGAGTTAGAGTCAGTAAATGTCGTCTTGTGCCGTTTTGTGAACATAAAAAATACAAACTGGATGTTGAACAAAATGAATCAAAGAGTTTTATTTTCCTTTAATTTTCCTATTTAAATTATTCATTGCCAATATCTTATCTTGAAATAAGTTTATTTACCTAGCTCTAGCTGTATTGATTTACACGTAAGCAACGAATTGAGGAATTGACTTTTGACCAGCGCTGTTGAAATTCTAATAATGGGCTTTTTCACAAAATGAGCTCATAGTTTACACAATAGCAATGGAATAAGAGTGAAGTGGAAAAAAAAAAGTTGAAGCTGAAGGGTAAGAAATTTATTGTTTAATTACTTTATAATTGTTTTGTTTTGGTTGGTTGTTCGTGCAGTGCTAAAGAAAAATAATAACTGTTAATAGTGAGCAGTTAAAAGTGAAGTTTCTTTTTAATTAATTGCATTTTTTTTGTGTGAAAAAAGTAAGCAGATTTTAATTAATTAATTTAGATGTAAAAAGTGATTTATTAATTGGAAAAATGTTTTCTCCTTTGGATTTTTTAAAATTTAATTGAAAATATTTATATAGCACAATTTTAATAAAACAAAAAGCTACTTTTAATAGGTTTAAAAAGAATAAATGAATATATAAGAAAAACAAAGCAAAAGCAATTGAAATTAAACTTTACAAAGCTATCAAAGAAAAGAAAACATTGCTAAAGAAGAACCTTTATTGTTGATGCTTTTAATTGTTTTTTAAGAAAAAGGTAAGCAGATTTTATTTAATATTTAGTTCTAAAAACAAGAAAAAAAAATTTTAAGTAAAAATTAAACAGATTTAAATTAATATTTAGCTAATTTCAATGAGATAAATAAAACAAAAACCTAATAAAACATTTAATATTATTTAAAAGAATTAATTGAAATTCTCAAAAAGAAAAGTATTTTTTATATTTCTCCGTTGCCAGGGAAATCCAAAGGGTTGCTAGGGGTATTCCGCGGCGGCCATCATGGATTTCCCAGCAAGAGCCAATGACAGCACAGATTTCAATTCAAATATTTTTAAATAACTCACGCTGATTGGCTACACTACACGTGCTCATAACAACTTTGTTTTTATCATTTTAATTAATTAATTTTTCAATTAAAAGACCGAACAGTTAATATAGCCTTGTGCACGAATACCGAATTGAAATAATTAAATAAATAAAATGTTCCTAAAGAAAAATAACCTTTACTTATTCACTTCTGCAGCTAAATTTCAAACTTAAAACTTAATATTTAATTTCGTATAGAAAGGTCAAATGTAAATTTCTGAATTCATTAGAATTTAATTAGAATTTCTATCGAATTCTAAAAGACAAAAATAAAAATAAATAAACAACGACTACCACATCAAAATTAACAATGAACAAAGCTTGCAGTATTATTTTTGCATTTACCATTATTAGATGCACATTGAACCATCATTAAAATTAACTGTAATTATTATTTAACAACATCAACATGTCTTTATACATATATTTGTACCTCACTATTTTGCATAGTGGGAAAGCAATTCAAAAAGTAGTTTACTTTTCTTGTAGATTTTTCACAGAACTATGGAGACTTTGCTGGTATTTCTAGGACTTTTTTACTGCTGCTTTTTTGTGAAAGCCCAATGGTACGAAACGAACCACGAAAGTGTTAAATTCCAATCGGAAATGGAACTCTTTCAATGGGATTTACAAGACGAGTGCTCTCAAGTTTCACAAGCAGTCGAAGATTTTTATAGAAATCATAAAAACGGCTTAGCTGACAAGGTAAATTTATAAATTTATAAATTAAGAAATTAATTAATTATTTCTTTTGCCTTAAAAATGAATTTTCTTTTGCAAAAATAAAGTTATATCAATGAAAACTGATTAATTAAATTACTTTTTAGATAGCAATGGAAAATTCTCATGCCAATTTCCTAAGGACTTTCTCAAATAAGTTAAAGAAATATAGCAGTGACGATGTGCCGTATGAATTGTTTAGAAATTGGACACTTTTTACAAAATGCGGGGACTTTCTTCTATCAAAAGAAGAATTCAAAGCTGTAATACTTTACAATTTATTAATTTTTTCTATCTTCTGTTTAAAAGAATCAATAAAAAATAATTTAAAATGCATAATTTCAGCGTGACGTCTTTACAAATATGAATTTAAAGTCAATTTATTTGGAAACTTCTGATTGCCAAGGAATCAAAAGCAGTTTACAAGGTATTTAATTTTTTTCTACTTTATTTTTTAAGAAAAAAAAGTTTATTTTTATTTCATATTTTTGTTTTAATTAAAATAAATTTAATTTTAATTATTTTTAACTTGCAGATATTTCAAATCAATTAGCTGCAAACAGAAATATTACTTATTCGGAAGAACTTTGGAATTGTGGGCATTACAAAACGCAAAACTTTGTAAAATGGTACAGTGCTGCATTAAATTTTACTAATAAAGCTGCCACATTAAATGGTAATTAAATTTTCTAAAAAAAAAAAAAAAAGAAATTAATTAATTTAAATTTACAAAAAACAATTAATTATATTTTTTTCAAGATTGCGAAGATGCTAAACAATATTGGGAAACGATAACAGAAGTGCCGGAAGGATATCAAATTGCGGAAGATTTGTGGTCTGAAATTGAACCACTTTATAGGAAGTTACATAAATTTGTAACAATAAGAATTAACAAATATTACAATACTTCGTATGAAAATATTTTAACGCCATTTGCCTTGGGTAATTATATATTTTTTTTAATAATAATAAAGAAATGAATAATTAAATGACGAGGAAAAATTATAGGAAGCCTAATGGGTGATGACTGGACTAATATTGCAGATTTAATTTTACCAAATCCGCAACTTTACTACGATTTAAAAGTAGAACTTGAAGCTAAAGTAAAACAACTTTTTCTTATAAAAAGAAATAAAATAATTAAATCAATTTTAACTTTACAGTCAGTGCAAGATTTCTATAAACATTCGGAAAGGATGGCGCGAAAATTGAAACTGCCGGGCTTCGGAAAGGAATTCTACGAAAACAGCAACTTTAATATCAACTTTTGCCAAGCAAAAGTTTTAAATTTTTGCGCCGAAGAACAATCAAGGTATGCTAACTTTTTCAAATCAATAAATTCAATTTAATTATTACATATTGAATTATTTAAATTAAATGATTTGATAAAAAAATAAATAAATAGAATTAATTAAATTAATTGATAAGAAAAAGTTAGTAGAGTAATAACTTAATTTAATAAATGAAAAATTTCAGGGTGCTGGCATGTAATAAAACAACTTTGAGCAATTACTTCGCAACGCAAGAAACCGGCTTTGAAATAATTACAAATAAAATTCACATGGACTCTTTGGTTCGCTTAAGTTTACGCGAATCTCCCATTTTGGAGGCAGTAAATTCGATGGCAGCCCTTTTAGTATGGAACCAATTTCCCAAATGGAACATTCTGTCAGCATCAGCCTACGAAAATGAAGACACAAAACTCACAGCTTTGCTTTTAATAGCTTTGCGTGTCCTTCCGAAAATCGCTTATTACCATACAGTTGACCAATTCAGACTGCAAGAATTGCTGGAACCCAACACAATATCCTCAGCAATTTGGAAAACACAACGGGAAAATTTACAAGGAATATCCACAGCATTCAAAGACCAATCAGACTTTTTAATCGATGAAAATGTCTTAAATAACAAGCCCTACTTAGCGTAAGTTAACTTTTAAAACTTTTAAGAACTTTAAAACTAATTTAAAGCAAAAATATAGGAAATATCTAGGACTTTTTATTCAATTTCAACTGCTGCAAACTCGCCAAGTGGACATTTTCAGCGAAACTGATGCAATTGCATCCTTTCTGGGAGACGACACAACATTCCAAGATTTCCTGCAAACAGTTCCCGAAAAAGAACCATTGGATTCGCTGAGCTACTACTTTAATCTGTACGAAATCAGTGCAGATGCTTTGCTGGAGTTCTTCGAACCGCTGGAAGACTATTTGGAAAATGCCCCATTGGAACAATCAGCATTTACTATAAAATTACCGAAAACAACTGAAAAACCAACGGTAAAAGTAACGCTAAAACCGAAAAATTCCGAAAGAAAAGCACAACAGAAAGCCATTTTAAACGAAACGGAATTGCAATTGAGACAAAATCCAATGGATTTTAATGTTAACACTGTCAGCAATAAGGAAAAAAATGCAGAAATGGAAGACGAATGGAATTTAGCGCATATTGGATTTTACTTAGCAGCTGGAATTGTTTTACTTGCTTTAGTAATTATTCTGAGCGGCCTGGCAATTCGAAACAGACGTTCAAATAATCATTTTCGCCGTAATAGTGCTGCTTAATTACTGTGGAAAATGTTTCCACTTAGTTCTAATTATTATTACAGAATTATTACAGAAAAGACTGAGCTTGTTTTACATATTCCACCAATTAGTTGTTGCTTTTATAATTAGAAAAATAACACAACTGTTTTTTTAATTAACCAATCAATATGGTTTCCTGTTAAATTAAATACTATTTAAAAGATCACAATGTTTTAATGTTTGAAAAAGTTTCAAACTTTTAAATTTTACGCTCTTTTTTACTTTTAGCGCCATCTTCAGAAATTTTTTTAAATTTATTTAAACAGTTTTCTGCAATTTGTTTTATCATTAAACAATCAACAAAAGAAAATAGGTTAGAAAACGCAAGAAAACAGCGTTTTCAAAACGTTGTTTTAGCTAAAATAAAGCTAAAATTTCCATAAGCAGGGGCTATGGAGACAATTCTAGAGCAGCAAAGGCGTTACCATGAAGAACGAGAGCGTTTGGTGGACGCAATGGTTAAAGAAATCTTACATAAAAAAGCATCAGTAAGTTCAGTAGTTTTTTCAATAAAAATTAACTAAATTTGTTTAAAAATACCCCAATATTACAGTATAGAGAATGCATAAACTCCGATCATCGATTGAAATGTTTACTAGATAAGTACGTAGACGGTTCGAACCGTTTAGCTGATCTGTATGAAGACATTGATGGCCAGCGTAAAGCAGAAGTCGCTGCACTTACAGGACCTAATGAATTCCAAGAGTTTTATAACCGATTAAAGCAAATTAAAGATTTCTACAGGAAGCATCCTAATGAGGTATCCATTTACAACATTTCTTGTTAGCAAAAACTAATTTTTATAAATATTTTTTTAGATAAGTGTCCCAATGAGTGTGGAATTTGATGAATTAGCTAAAGCACGTGAAAATCCGACAGAAGAAATGTCTAGTAATTATTCCGCGACCTATCTAAATACTAACTAGTAAACATTTATTTGAATTTCAGACTTGGTGGAATTTACCGATGAAGAAGGATACGGAAAATTCCTTGATTTGCACGAATGCTATGAAAAATACATCAACTTAAAGGGCATTGAGGTAATTTCTTTTAAATAATAGAAAACTTTAAGCTTTTAAGTAACAAAAATTGAAAAAAAAAACTAATAATTTATAGAAAGTGGACTACATAAGTTACTTGGGAATGTTTGATCAACTTTACGACATTCCGAAAGAGCGCAAAACGGGCGAATACCGACGTTATCTGCACGCCCTTATCGAATACCTAAGTTGGTTTGTACAGCGCATTAAACCCTTAATGGATTTAGATACCGAATTGCAACGGGAAACCGACATGGTGATTGCCCAGTGGGATTCAGGAACTGTTCCTGGCTGGCCGGTAAACTAACTTTTTATTTATTTAATTTTAATAATTTTTAAATAGTAAAAAAATAATTTAAAATAAATTATAAATGTAGAAAGAAGCCGGTTCAGCTTTGGCAAACGTCGGTGCCCATTTGGAACTCTCGGCATTCTCCAACTGGGAAGAATTAGCATCGTTAGGACTCGATAGACTAAAGTCGGCCCTGATGGCTTTGGGTTTGAAATGCGGCGGCACTTTAGAGGAGCGCGCTCAGAGGTTGTTCTCCACTAAAGGATTAGAGTCCCTGGACCCTTCTTTGCTGGCTAAAAGTAAGCCGGGGAAGGCTAACAAAGAAAAAGAGCAGTTGCGTCACCGCGAGTTGGCTTGCTTGGAAGCGCAAGTCTACAAATTGGCTAATTTATTGGCCAGCCAACGGGCTGCCACCAAGGAAAATGTGCAGAGGAAACAGGCGCGAACAGATGGGGAACGCGACGACTCGGAAAATGAAGAGAGCGAAGAGGAAAGCATCGAAGATGATGCCGATGATGTGCCCTACAATCCGAAAAATTTACCGCTCGGTTGGGATGGCAAAGTAATTTACTTTTTTTTTTCTCTGCGAAAATTAATTAATTCATTGATTGAAAATTAAATTATATTAATGAATTATTTGAAATTTTAGCCAATACCTTATTGGTTATACAAATTGCACGGTTTAAACATCAGCTACAATTGCGAAATTTGCGGTAATTACGTTTATAAGGGACCGAAAGCCTTCCAGAGACATTTCGCAGAGTGGAGGCACGCTCATGGAATGAGATGTCTGGGCATTCCCAATACAGCTCATTTTGCTAACGTTACGCAAATCGAAGATGCCTTGGCTTGTAAGTTTCTTTTTATTTTTGTTTTAATTTTTAGTTGTTAAAACCTTCATAAGTAATTTTTAAATTAATGTTTCTAATTGTTCTTTATATTCTAGTGTGGGAAAAACTAAAAGTGCAAAAGCAGACCGAACGCTGGCAACCGGAAACGGAAGAAGAGTACGAAGACTCGCAGGGAAATGTGGTAAATCGGAAAACTTACGAAGATTTGAAACGCCAAGGGTTACTATAATTTCATAATTTATATATCAACTATTTCTTTTCATAATAAACAACCTAATCAATTAATAAATAAACAAAAAATTGAAAAAGTCATTAATTGCGTCAAAATAAAACCTATTAAAACTGAAAGAATTTTTGTAAAAGAACATGAATAGCAAAATAATAAAGCGTTTATTGCCGCTAATGGACAGAATACTGGTAAAGAAATCCGATCCAGTGAAGCAGACGAAAGGGGGCATAGTAATACCGGAAAAATCGCAACAACCGGTGATGATTGCCAAAGTTTTGGCCGTTGGACCCGGTCAGCGCAACGAAAACGGCGTTTACATGAAGCCCACTGTTAATGTGGGCGACGAAGTACTGCTGCCCAAGTACGGAGGAACCCGGGTCAGCATGGACGACGACTCCGAATTGCACTTGTACAAGGAAACCGACATTTTGGCTAAAGTTGAATAAAGTTTGAATTCTTCAAAAATTTAAAATAACCGCCATTAGATTCGCCATTTTTAATTTTTGAATATTTAAAGGTTATGTTTTATGTCTTTAATAATAATTGCGTAATTATAAAAATTAGCACAACTTTCCATTTTCTGCTATATCACGCTCAAAATTATCGTGCAGTATTCTTAAAGCATTTAAAACATGGAGTAAGTCAATAAATTGTTGCAAAAGTAAATACTAAAAAACCGTTTTTTATGTTTTTCTGGCGCATTTAGGACGCTACCTTATAGAATCCAGCATTTAACATGCCCGTTTGAGCCCAGCCACCGCATAGAAAAGCATAGATTACTGACTCACCTAAGGAAATGCCAGAAGAACCATCCAAATGCTAAGACAGTAAAGTGTCCCTTCAATATTGCTCATGTGGTCGACATCTCGGAGCTGAATGTAAGTACTTGCTGCCAGCTGTAGGTCCAAGCTGTAATTCACTTCCTCTTCCTTCTATTTAGCACCATATGGAAAACTGTGAAGACCGCATCACCATCGAATTGGCCTTCATGCAAACTGAAGAGGAAGCTGCCAATTCCACGGGTGAAATTGTTAAGATGCATCCATCGGTAGACTTTAACAAGTGTGTGGCAACTGAAATTTGGGATGATGTAAGTTATATGTTCTTTATAAAACGTTATAAATTTCTTAATTTTTATTTTTTTCTTTTTTAGGAAAATGTGCCGTCGTACAACCCTCAAGAACATGCTGATTTAAAGCCGATTTTGCGCCGCAAAGACATTGCCTCCAAGTCTGAGAGGAAGCAATTTCGAATGCAGGAAAGAGCACGGCACAGGGAACTGGACACATCGACCAAATCTACGGTCAGCGTCAGCAATAGTGCTCCGAAAATATGCCTTGAGGGTGAAACCCCCATTAGGCCTCTCAGCGAAATTTTAAGATCTGCAGCAAGTTCTTCTGCTAAGTAAGTACAATAATTGTTTTCTTATTTCTGTTTTTTATAAACAAGATAAACAATGCATTTGTTTCTCCATAGGAACAAAGCAAAAAGGTTTTCTGTTACTATGGTTATTACTAAATATTCCTAGCATTCTATTTTATTATTTTTCAAATTGTTTTGTTGTTTTTAATAATTTATAAAATGTTTTTTATTATTTCAGAACCGAGGAGTGGACGCAGGTAAAACCAAGAAGACCCCTGAATCGCCACATAAACTAAACGATTTTATTCACCTTAAATTTAAATATTTTTTAAGACGCAACTCTAATTGAGAGTAGAGAGTATTCAAAGTTTATATTTTTCTAATTAGAATAGTATGTAAGTTATGTTGAAATATCAGAGTTCCATGTCTATCATTTCTAATACATCTGACCTAAAATAAAAATTTGTTAAGCATTTTTATTGACTTATTTCATTAAAAAAAAAAAATACTTTTCAATTTCTTCGCTATTTGCTTGACTTGTAGGCACCAATAACTTTTCATAGTGCTTAACCAACTCTTCGCAACGCCTATAAAGGACTTGCACATATTTTAAAACTCTGTTTTGGTAGTAATCATGCACACCATGGAAGCCCTCCAAACCGATTTCTTGCAACACTTTATCAGCATAAACCGGAAAGTCATTGCAATAATTCGAAGACTGTCCTTTCGAATCATACTGCTCTTTGGCATCTTTCATTTGCCCGCACAGTTTTTTCATAAACTCATCCAAAACATCAGTTAAAAACGTTAAAACGCTGCTGTGGCTCTCTAAAACAACCAAAACAGTCCTTTGAAGCCATTAAAAACTCAATTCGCAATTACTGGGCTTACGTTCGAAACCGATATGTGCTAGCATTGTAGCAGTGGACTGCATGAGAATTTTCTTAGCAACAGCATTGCTTAATTCTGGACATTCATTGCCGATGCCTTTCGTAAAAGGCGTCTCGTTTCTTTCAATGAACCCAAACGTATTTGGCGCATGCAGCAATGGAATAAACGGCGGTTGCGGTATTACCGGAGTACTGCCTTCCGATTGCAAAATCATCACGTTCGAATCTACAGTTAATTCTACTGTTTCACTCATTTCCGCTGCAAATTTGTGCAGAGAAATTGCATATAACATTATGGGATCCATTGAGGATGACTCTAATCTAAAATACATTTTTTTGTATTTATGTAGTACTGATTGTTAAATATATAGCATACACTAAATGATTTAATTGGGAAATATCATTGGAGTCTTCGTTGAGAATGTTTTCGTGGGTATTGTTTTCAGACATTGCCAGTTTCATATCGAAAAGTGAATCTTCTGTCGGTCTTCTCTGTTCGTTTGTAACGTTTATTTCACCCCAGTGCTCACCCCATTGTTTCTTTTTACTTTCAGACATTTTTTAATTGCTTTTTTTAATGTTTTAAATAAATATAAATGCGCACTTGTGTCGTCAACTGTTGTGTTTTGATTTTTAATTTTAAGGTTAGAAAACCACTTTTGGTTTCCATTTAGGTACTTTGAGCTGCTTCAGTTGTCGTCCTGCAGAGCGCCAAATTCAAATTTAAAATTGCAAAAAGTTAATTCGTATTTATTTTTTCAATTAAATTATCAATTAATAAACACAAAATAGCACATAAAGCGACTTGTACAATTAAATTACGATTCTTTAGCTTTAAAAATAACTGCAATTAAAATATGAACAAGGTGTGGAAAAGTCTGGAAAAACAATAAACAAAAAGTTTATTGCTGTTTAAATGCTTTTTCTAATTACATTTAATTTAATATTCTGTTCTAGCTGACATAATATCACTTTAATTTTTACGACAGCTAATTATTAACAACACCAACAATACCTTTGGTAATTACTAATTAGTAATTGCAATTAAGATTAATTTAAATGAGGTACAAAATGAAAAAAGAATTCAAATTAAGATTGCTCCTAAAGAATTTCAATAAAATGTTAAAAACAAGTACTTTTTTTCTTGTAGATAGTGTTAAAGCAGTAAAATAATATTAAAGCATTTTAAATCGTTTCGAAACAAACCTTTTATGGTTTCATAAAAATATAAAAGAATTGTATTTTTTTTTATGATTTAGGCGAAAGTAAAAAGGACAATGATGCAATTTGCTTTTTGAGTACTTATTTTTTATATCCGTCGCAACTCGCAAATATACTCTTATTTAGTGTTATTTACTATTACAGCAGTACAAAGCGAGTAATTACCTATGATGAACATGTTATATAAAAATTTTATGTCAATGTCTTTTCATAAAGTGCAAAAATCATAAAATAAAAAATAGAAACGTAAATAGTTTCCGAATGTATTAATATTTAATTAATATTGCGCGCAATTTTTTTATTGCTGTTATTTGATTATTTATGGGAAACCGGAAAAATTATATATATTTTTTTGATTAATTCATTAGGAAAAACAACGAACGACGTGATGAATCGTGATAATTGGCCAAGTGCAATTAAGCACACGATTTAATTAGCATAATTGCAACTTAGTTTTTCCTTTTTTTCATTTTTGTCTATTGAAATGTTTTATGGGCGCGCTTGTGAAAAAGTTGAAATTGTAAAAATATTTTCAAGGAATAATTTTTGCGATTTATTATC
Organism: Holobus sp. GC000080; assembly: GCA_030556065.1. Lineage (NCBI taxonomy): Eukaryota > Metazoa > Arthropoda > Insecta > Coleoptera > Staphylinidae > Holobus > Holobus sp. GC000080. The sequence continues at coordinate 33,887 of JASKGO010008013.1, read as the reverse complement.
AAGTAAAAACAAATAAAGACAAAGTGTTGAGCAAATAAAAAGTAGACAAATATTTTCTTTGATAAAAGTTTAATAAACATTTGAAATTTAAAAATAAAATAAAAAGTTTATTTAATGATTTGTTTCCGCTATTTAATAAAAAAAAAAATGCTGAAAATTTTGCAGTAAGGAAAGCAACTTTTTTAAATAATTAAATAATAAAAAATCTAATCTAAATAATCTCTTCTGAAACAAAATTTTATCAACTTTCGTAATATACTAATTAGTGGAAATAAGGTAATTATTAAAAGCAAACAAAAGAGAAAAATAACAGTAAAAAATTATTAAAAGTGACTAATAATAGCTTTGAAAAAATGAAAAAAGGAACAGTAATGATATAAAAATTGGTTGCAGAGGAATTTAAAAATATTATGAAATATAAATTACTTCTTTTTAACGAAAATTAAAAATAAAACAGTTGCTTTTACTTTTGGCTTTTGAAAAGTTAATAATTTCTGATTTATTTTTCATTTTATTATTAAAAAATAATAATTTCCATTTAAAAAACTTTGTCTTACTTAAAATTAAAAAAAAAATTATATTATTATTTTGTAATTAAAAGTAATAATCTTTAAAAAAATATTTCAATTTGATAAAACTTGCAAAGAAATTGAAATCAAAAATAAAATTAAGTAATAATCGATTAAAAACAAAAACAGCAATCCATTTTTTTCATTAACTAAATACTTTTCATTAAAAAAATAAAAATAAAATAAAAATAAAATTTGCAATAAAAAACAAATCAATTGCAGCAGAATTTACAAAGTTATTAAATTGAAATAACTTTTTATTAATTAATTAAAAGGAAAAAAAACATAAAAAAAAAACTATTAAACTTTATGAAAACTATCCCTTAAAAAGGAAAAATAATTTAAAATCATTTCCAAATGCTCAGAAATTAATTATTAATTAAAAAAACAACATTAAAATTTAATTTTATTAACACAAAAAACTTTCAGAAAAATATTTAAATATTATCAAATTTTTTTATCTAAAAAGTTTGAAACTAAAAACTTTCAGGAAACAAAAATTAAGTCCAAAAAGTAATTAAAAAATCTTCTTTTGCAAACATCCAACGATACCCTCTAAATTATTATACTTTTTTAATGATAAAAAACTGTTTTTGCTCAATAATTCTTAACAAAAAAACAATTCCAGAAGAATTTAATGTTATCAAACTTAATAGAAATCATTTTTTATAGGAAAAAAAACATTTCTGAAAACTATTTTATTAGTTTAAAAACATTCAAATAAAGAGGGAAAATAATCTAAAATCATTCTAAAATGCTAAAATATTTAATGATTATTTAAAAAATCATTTTAATTATGATTATTATTATGAAAAAACCATTGAGCAAAATATTTAAAATTTACTTTTTTTACTAAAAAAAATAATATATAATTAAAACTTTAATAAAAGTAAGCAAAAATACAGTCCAAAACTATTAAAAATTAATCATTTCTAAAAAATTAAACCTTTTTCTTTTTCTCATTAAATTAATAAATTTTCTTTTGAGAAAAAATGCTTTTCCTAAAAATCATTTTTTTATAATCAATTTTCCATAAATATTTCAAGCAAATCTTCTTCAAAAACTAATTGAAAACTTCAAAAAAACAAATGAACCAAATTTCTAAAACAGAAAAACCAAGTAAAAAAAAACTTAATATTTCAAGTTGCAAACTTCCGGAAGTGCTTTAACAATTAACAATGAAGAATAAAGATCCGCCTGTGCGGTTTTCACCATAATTTCCCCGCCAATCAACAAGTTTTTCCTTTAAACCAATACCAAAAACCAATTCATTTCCTTCTTTTTTTTCCACAAACATTTTTCTACCGCATATTGCATCCACTGCAATCCGAGCCCAACTTACATACAGTAAGTGGCAATAATTTTTATTTTACCGGGCGGGCCCGCTAACTGTCGTAGTGGTGGTTGATCCGCTTCTATATAAATTACATAAAACGCGCTGTTAACTTTATTGACACAATACGCCGCTAATATTTGCCACAACAAATTTTATCATTAGTTTAGTTTAGTGCACGTTACAAGTCTCTCTCTGTGTCCCGCAAGTCGGCTACTCGCCGCAGATCTCATTCAAAGCTACCATTGCATTGACTGACAACAACAGCAAACAGTTGAAAACAAGTTAAAACTAAAGAAAACCAAACAGAAAACATAAAAAAAAAAAAACTGGAAGTAAATAGGAAAGAAAATGCGTCCTTTAAATCGAGTCAATTGCATCTAATAAAAGTGCATTTAAAGTGCGTAAAACAAAGTACTTAATAGTTTTTTTTTTCTCTCAAGTTTGCATATCAAAAGATAAAGACAATTAAACCGAGACATCAGACAAGACAATTATGTTGCGTGCATTTACTTTTGATCCTTATCTTTAATCGGATCGAAAATTGTTTCAACAACTGAACTTTAAAAAAATATTAATTTAATTATTTATAAAAAAGTAATAGTAATATATAATAATTGTGACGAAGGTAATCTTAGTGAGAGATCTCCAATCACTTTTGTTGACGCACAGGAAATGCAGTGTTTTATTAATAGTATAGTTACTTTTATTAATTACATCGATTGATTAAATTGATTGATTTGTGGACGAAATAAATCTTCGCTTTATTGGGTAAGTTATGTGATATTTGTTATCAATAAATATAAATGTATTTATCGAGGACGACTAGCTAGGAATTCCCAGAAAATCGCTAGTAATTTTCAATAATTTCTCATTGAACACTATATTGGGGAATCGATTTTTTTTTTCATTCAATTTTAAAGATAACTAAATGTTAAATTTAAATGATAAAAAACAAAAATAATATTTAGAAAGAGGATTTACAAGTCATAAAATAACTTCTTAAAAGAAGTCTATAATTGAAAAAGTTAACACTTAAATTTATTTTTGTAAATGAAAAAATTAACTTTTTAAAGACTTTTTATAACTGAAAAGACAAAGTTTTTTAATTGATTTTTTGTAATTGAAAAAGTAAATTTGTCAAAGAAGTTTTATAATGAAAAAAATAACTTTTTAAAAGAAGTTTCATAATTGAAAGAAGAACTTTAGAGGCTTTTTATAAATGAAAAAACAAACTTGTTTTAATTCATTTTTATAATGAATTAAAATTAACTGTTTATAATTGACAAAATTATCATTTTAAATAAATTTTTATTAAGATAAAAGAAAACACAACTTTCTAAATTAATTTTTATATTGAAAAATTAACTTTTTAAAACAAGTTTTATGATTGAAAAAGTTAACACTTTACATTTATTTTTAAAATTGAAAAATTGACTTTTTAAAGACTTTTTGTAACTGAAAAAAGTAAGTTTTTAAATGAATTTTGGTAATGAGAAGAAATAACTATTTAAAAGAATTTTACAATTGAAAAAAGCCCTTTTTAGAGGGTATTTATAAATGAAAAAACAAACTTTTTAAATTCATTTTTATAATGAATAAAAATTAACTATTTTAAAAACTATTTATAATTGTCAAAATTATCATTTTAAATAAATTTTTATTAAGACAAAAGAAAACTTTATTAATTAATTTTTACTTTGAAGAAAATAACTATTTAAAAGAAGTTTTAAAATTGGAGAAGTAAACTCTTTAAATTAATATTCAAAATGGTGAAAAAATAACTTTTCCAAACAATTTTTATAACTGAAAAAAGTTACTTTTTAAATTAATATTTAAAATGGGAAAAATTTACTTTTTCAAAGACTTTTTATAACTGAAAGCAATAAGATTTTTAACGAATTTTAATAATGTCAAGAAATAACATTTTAAAGAATTTTATAATTTATAAATGAGCTTCTTTAAATACTTTTTATAAATGAAAAAATAAAGTTTTAAAAATAATTTTTATAATTAAAAAAATTATCTTTAAAAAATCATTTTAATAATTAAAAAAAAAAAAAAAAAGTTTTGCAATTGAAAAAGTAACAGTTAAAAGGTTTTTTGATAACTGAAAAAATCAATCAACTTTTAAAACTTATTTTTTTAATATTTAAAATGGAAAAAATTAACTTTTTCAAAGACTTTTCATAACTGAAAACAATAAGTTTTTAAACGAATTTTAATAATGACAAGAAATAACATTTGAAAGAATTTAAAAAAGAGCTTCTTCAAACACTTTTTATAAATGAAAAAATAAAGTCTTAAAAATATTTTTTATGATTAAAAAAATTAACTTTGAAAAATCATTTTTATAATAAAAAAAAAAAACTTTTTAAAAGAAGTTTAGAAATTGAAAAAACAACTGTTAAAAGGTTTTTGATAACTGAAAAAATCAACCTTTAAAACTATTTTTTTAAATATTTAAAATGGAAAAAAATTAACTTTTTCAAAGACTTTTTATAACTGAAAAAAGTAAGTTTCTAAATGAATTTTAATAATGACAAGAAAAGAATTTAAAAAAGAGCTTCGTCAAACACTTTTTATAAATGAAAAAAATAAAGTTTTAAGAATAATTTTAAAAATTAAAAAAAATAACTTTAAAAAATTATTTTAATAATTAAAAAAAAAACTTTTTAAAAGAAGTTTTACAGTTGAAAAAATAACTGTTAGAAGGTTTTTGATAACTGAAAAAATCAACTTTAAAACTTATCCAAAGACTATTTATACCAAAAAAAGACTTACCGTTTTCAATTAACTTTAAACTAAAAATAATAATTTTTTCAATTAATTATTATAATAATAAAAAAGACTTTTTAAAAGTAAAAAAAAATTCCATATTAAAAGCCTTTTCAAGGAAATGAAAGAAACATTAATACTGGAAAAAAAAACGTAACTTTTTACGTGAATTTCAATAACTAAAAAAAATCCTAAAACTTAAAAAACCAGCAAATAAATTACGTAACTTCTTCATCAAAAATAGTGCAGCCAGGTTGGGAAATTAAACGCGGAAATTTATAGTGCATAGATACAGAGAGTACTATATGAGACTTATATAGGTAATTTATATTAATTAGAAAGCGTTTCGATAATTCTACGTTGCTGCAATCCGTAAAACTTCTCATTCTCATTGGCTGAATTGGCTCTTTTAAAAGTCCATACAGTGTCTTATATTATTAGCAATTAGTCTTTCAAAACACTTTCGGTGCGCGCAACCATCGCGAATGCCATTTCCCAATAATAATGCCGCCAAGTCTATAACGCAACAAAATATTTTTGTTTCATTTCTATAACTTTACATTTATTTATTCAAGCCAGAGAGAAAATAATTTATTCAAACATTTATTACTTTTTCATTTACTATGATAATATCATATAAAAGACACCTGTAGAAACTTCAAATATGTAAAAAATTATAGAAGGAAAAAGTAATAAAAGGAAGGAAATGCAACAACAGCAGGAGGAAATGTCAAGAATACCATTTATAAAATATGTTTGTTGTTAACAAGGATAACGATTTTTATGTCAACTTTTTTTTATTTTATGTTTTTTTATATTTGCATCGATTGTATAGACTTGCTGCGAGGTTTATTTGTTGTAATTGTCGTAATTGCTTTAACAGTGAACTTGACTACTACTATATTAAATCGATTATATGGAAAAATATATTTTAAAAGCATACTTTGCATGGAAAACCATTTCGATAATAATATTTTGATATTTTCACAAATCGATTGCTTTTTATTTAAATTATTTATTATTACTGGACGCTTAAAAGAGTAAAAACAAAACAAAAAACCAATAAATAAATTGAGATTTAAATTTGTATTCATCCAGTAGTGCGCTTAAAACTTTGAAAACTAAATTGTAAAATGTAAAAGAGAAAAATGTTGCTATAGGAAATTAATATGCGTGAGATCAGCGCACGCAAGGACCTTTTAAATGATACCATTTAGCGAAAATAAATGGAAAGGACAATGAATTTGTTGTTCGCTTGTAATTTATTAACGTTTTAACATTAAACGCGCGCTGGTTTAGCAATACAAAAGCTATCGGCTCCATTTAATGCCACTAAATTACGCGAATTAATTACGCGTGCCGAAAGTTTCATTAATTAACATTAATTAACTAATTAATTAAAAGTCTGTTTGAATGTTATTTAAACATTACAAAATTTACAAATAATAAATAAAAATTACAAATCAATAGAAAAAAAAAATTTCATTAAAATTTTTATTATTAAAGTTTTTACTTTAAAATTAAAATATTTAAATTTTAAAGAAAAACAAGAGAAAAGTAACCGAGTTCAAAGTTGACGGTACTTTGTTTATGTAAATGTAATTTTTCATGCGATTATTTTGGCTATTTTTCAGGTCAAGATGATAATTTCGCAGGCGATCGGCGAATACGGACGTTGGCAACTATTGCTAACGTTCCTCTTGTCTTTGGTGAACATTCCCTGCACGTGGCACATCTTCAGCCCGACGTTTCACGCCCGCGATTTGGACGCTTGGTGCGCGCGGCCGGAAACTTTCCAGCGAATTGATAAGGAGTTATGGCGACACAAGACGCAACCGGAAGATTTCTGCACCGTTTACAGAGTGCAGGATTTGAATGTGACGGAAAATGGAGAGCTTTATGTGGTGCCGGATGCCAAATTGGTACCTTGTACCAAATGGGAATTCAGTGATGAAGGTAACATGACAAATTATAAGTATCTTCTTAAACAATGCCATCGTCGTTAACAACTTAATTTTTTTTCTTTTTGTAAGAAATTGTTTTGATAACTATAATTGCCAAAAAAAGGAATTGTTATTTCAAAAGAAAATTGTTTTTTAATTAGTTTTATTTAAAAAATATTTTTAATTGTTTAAAAAGTGAAGAAAATTCAAATTTGGCGCCGGAATTTAAATTCAACGGCCATTATTGGTTGTTTCCTGATTCTTCATCAGACAAAAAGAGGCGCGAAATTTAAATTTTAAGTTTTAAAAAAACAAAGATATAATTGTTATCTAAAGGTTTCTATTTTTTTTTTTTTATTAGCAAATTATAAAAAATGCAATCGTAATTGGTATTTTATTAAAGATGTTTCTTTAATAATTAAAAACAAAGTAATAACGTTTTTATTTTTTGGGTCAAAGAGGAAATTATTTTTATCTATTGTTATCTGAGAAAATTTTCAATTAATTTATTATTTTATTTTATTTTATTAATTAAAATAAATCAAGGATTTTATAAAAAAAAAATTAAATAAGTGAACGTTAAAAATGTGGCGCTAAAATTTAAATTCAATGGCATTCATTTGTTATATCAATTCAAAGAAATAAAGTGGCGCCAAATTCAAAAAGAAAAATAGATTGAATTAATTTTTATTGTCTTAAAAAAATCCATTTTTAATTAATATTGAAAAAAATTGCAAATGTGACAAACTGATTAAGAGGAAATCATTTTTTACCTCTTTCTAATAGAACTGTATTTTTCTTTATTAGAAAAAATGAAAAGTAAAGTAAAAGACCAAGAAAATGATACAAAACTTTAAATTAAAAAAGCAAAAGTGGCGCGAAATTAAAACTAAAAGTATTTTTATCTAATAAAACTTTAAATTATTATTATCTAAATAAACCATTTAAATTTTTGGATAAAAGAGAAATAAATATTTTACCTGACTAAACAGAAACAACAAATTTAATAAATTTAAATTTAATTTAATTTTAAAATAAAAATTAAATTTAAAAATGAAAACAAAACAACAACAAAATGGTGTAAAAATTTAAAATTCAAAAAAACAAGTGACAAGAAATTAAAACAGAAAATTATAATCTAATTTAAAAAAATCAATTAGCTATTTTAATAAATACTTAACGTCCGCTTTTTTATTATTAATAAAATAGAGTAATAGTTAATTAAGTACTTAATTAAAGAGTAATTAAAGATATCTATGTAGAGCAGACTTATTTTTTGTATGATTGATTAATTTACAAAAAACTTTATCACTTTAATTATTAATAAAATAAATTAATAAATAAAAGCACACCCTTTTAATTTTTTGATTATAATTAATACTAATAAAAGAATCACTTAAAAATTGAATTAAAAATTAATTATCATTTAATAGGAACTAAAAAAAGTTTAAAACTTTTAAAAAGTTTGTTAAAAGTTTTTTGACTAATGAAAACTGCAGTAAAATTAATTATAATAAATTAATAACAAAACAAATTCTTTAAAAACTATTTTTAATGATTATAAAAGTGAATTTATTGAAGCAAAAAGAAGATTTAAAAGAAGCAATTACTTTGATAAAGAAAAAGAAAATTAAAGAAAAAAATTGGTAAAAACTTATTAAAACACTTCTGAAACCAAATAGAATTAAAAATTATTCATTAAAAACAAATAATAATTAATCTAAAAGAAAGAAAACAACCTCATCTAAAAGAAAAACCAAACAGCAAGCATCTTAGCAACTTATAAAATACATTAAATTGTCCCTATCCCTTACCTCCTAACCGCATTTCCGCACATATCATTTGTCTCATCTACTCATCCAATATAAAATTAAAGAGCTCTTCAAGCAATTCCTTTCCATTGACTCAATTATTGCAATTATTGCTACCACTGACAGAGAGAGAGAGAGAGAGAGAGAGAGAATCTCTTATGATCATAAAATATTTTCTCCTTTTGTTGTTTTTGGGAAGCGTAAACGAAAGCTAATTGCAAAATTCGGTGTCCTCTTTGAATCAAAACGTATTCATTAATCTCTTTCTCTTTCCCTTAACGAAGTATAGTTGTCCCGAAGGCATTTACATCTAAATTACCTTAAATAAAAGCGTATTGTTTTCCCTTTTCAAAAGGGAAGAAGCAGCCTCCTCTCTTCTATACTCGTATAGCCTCACATTTACTATAAAGCCATCGCAGTTCGTATTTTCTGCTTAATAACTGCATCGAAATAACTATTTAATCCTCACAAAGGATTTCCTTTGCTTTTTCATTTACCGCTGCCGCCGCTGTTTTTATTATTCGAAAGTTCTTCATTAACTTGATTCGGACGGATTTGAAATGAAAGCAATTGAAAATATAGGACGAAATGTAAGAGTTGTATAGGGATTGGCAATTTTTTTTTTGTGGGTCTGCATTTAGATTGCGAATCTGATGATGGATTTTCGATGTTTTACAGGACACAGTATGGCCCCAGCACACCGGCACACCTCAGGGAGAAGTTTTGTTCTGTCGATTCTCTGCCTCCAAGCCGTATGTCTTCAAGTCGCCAGTGGTGAGTCCTCCTCTCTATTCTTTATCGGTATTTATCAGCTAGTAACTGTAGCTGAATACATTTTAACAATGTTTTTGCGCTTATCGGACTTCAAATCGAAAATAAAAGACATGACGCAGTACAAATTTACGGATCGCGTGTTTGCTGATGTAACAATTTCAAACAGAATCGCCTGCGCCAAATGAAATGATTAAATTATGTAAAAAGAGGTTGCCTGCTTTTCTTTTTTTTCCCTGTTTGTATAGCGGCCACAAATTTGCAAACGGTCACTTTTTGCCATAGAGACATATAGAATGAATCGATACTAAGGCCGTACAGGGCAATTAAAGAAGGTCAAATGCCAAGGATAACGGATATATTGGAACATGTTAGGAGAGAGACTCCGTCAGCCCTCACGAATATTATATTTATGTGATTGTGATATACAGTTTGGACGTCTTTGTGTCACAAATTGCCGCATGATATCATGCGACAACTCGCACATCAACATCATCTTTCGAATGAATAATCTAAAGGATAAGACGGAATTGACGAAGATAGTACTTTCAGAGCTATACGAGTAGTACCTATATGAGAAATAAAGGTAATCGATTCCGTGGGCCGCGCAATTTCACCGTTTTCCATTTATTCTATGCGGTTTTGTTGTTTCGAGAGCGGTTTATTTGTTTCAGCAGCCATTGCTTTTTCAATGTGAAATGACAATTATTTACATTCAATTTAGGAGCAGCTGTATTTTTAGTTGATATTTCCTTCTGTTTTATTATTTTTGTTTGTTGTGGTTGAAAACTCAAAATTGGGAAAATTTACTATTGTTTTTTTTATGGTTTAAAACTGGATACTTTAGACCGTATATTTTTTTATGTTTTTTTTTTGTAGTGTAATCATTTTTAATTTATTAGTCAATTAGTCAATAATTTAATAAGTTTGCAAATTAATAAGTTTGCAAATAAATTGGGAAATTATTTATTTCTAGTAGTATCTAAAATTCTAGATCTTTGGAAGCCCGGCGCCTTCTCAAGTGTTGCTTCCTTTTTTAAGTCAATTAAGTCAATTTAAGTCAATGAAACGGAGGTTTATTAAATAAATTAATAAAATTAAATAATTAATGAAATATATAATTGCGAACCATATATTTTTTAAGTGTTTTTTTTTGTAGTATAATCATTTTTAATTTATTATTCAATTTGTTTATTAATTTTGTAAATAAATTGAGAAATTATTTGTTTCAAGTATCTATTATCTAAAATTTTTAGTAGCCCGGCGCCTTCTCGAGTGTTGCTTCCTTTTTTAAGTCAATGAAAAAAGTTTTTTTTAAATAAATTAATAAATTAATTAATAAAAGATATAATTGCAATTGAGACTAAATTAAAGACAGAGGTTTCCTTTTACTATTAAAGCTCATATTTAAATTTGGCATTTGGAAAAGAGTAATAATAAGCCAATAACTTATTTATTAATAAGAAATGAGCTTTTCAACGAGTAATAATCAAAATGTCCGATTTAGCATTATTTGATATGGTGCCCCCAAACCATATTAACCGCACCTTGTTTACGCAATTATTTATCACTATAAAATTTAGGTTATTGTTTGGTCTAAATTAAAGAAAGTTCTTTTGAAGTAATAAATTTAAAATTGTAAAACAGAAAAATAAATTTAAAACTATTTTAAATATGACATGGAATCATTAAAAATGCCAAACCAGTAAAAATAATAAAGTTTAAAGTTTTTAACTTGATGATAACAACATGATAATTTCCTTTTTTTTTAATTTGCAGAAAAATGTTTTGAATTGTTCATATAATTATGTCATAAAACTTATTTGAATTTTTATTTTCATATTCTGCGAGCTCTAAGTGTCCTACAAGATGCATTTGAAATTTAAATGTTCTGCAGGAAAATTGCAGCTTTTATCATTTAACGAAAGTAATATTTAAATCTTCAGTCAATAACCTCATATTTACAGAATAAGTTTTTTCGTCATCATTTTTTGCCTTTTCGGTAATAATTGATTTGTTTAATTTGTTGAAAAATACTTGGAAATACTCCTTTTTATTATTAATATTAATAATATTGGTTACAATTAGTGAACAGTATTAATTAATGGTCTAAGAACTTAATTTAAAAAAATAGCGGAAAAGGTAATTGTTAAAAATTACCAAATTAAAACGTGGATTGTATGGAGAAATACTAGTTTGTTATTAATAAAAGTTTTGTTTCTTCTTTTCACTGTAATTAAGGATGTTTGAATTGATACTGAAAATAAATTTTATAATTAAATATTTTCTTTTACATATTTAAATGATTTTCATTTATTTGTTTGGTTTTAGCGAAAAGATTCGAAATATTTAAAACCATTGTTTAAAATTAAGTGAAAAAAACATTCAATATTTAGAAAATGCTCATGCAGAAATAAATAACTTATAATAATTGCAATTAAAATTGGATAATTGGAAAATTAAAAAATATTAAAATTGATTTATCAATTAAGCTGCCAATAATTTCTTAGTCATTTTAATTGCTTATTTCAATATTATGTTCTTTGCATACATTTGAAATATTTAAACCAATTAACTTACTTTTTAAAAATAAAAATTAAAATTGTAACTCGCTATTCTTATGCAGAAATAAATAACTCGATGCTAATAAAAACTGTGGAATTGTTAAGACTGTAGAAAACAAAACGTTAAAAGTAAGAAAGGATAAATGATGTATTCCTCTTAAAATACACTAAAACGCCATTAAAACTTTACAGCCTAACGTAAACATTCAGCAAAAATAAACAAGTACTTTCTATTTTACATTTTATATACTACTACTGTACTACTTTACAACAAAAACCAATTACAAATCCCAGCTGAACATTCAGCGGTGAGCGCAATCATTACCAAAAGCAGCGATTAAAAATGTCGATCAGCTATAACAATTAAAAACGCACTTACACAGGAAAAGTGCTTCGACTCCGAAACAACAAAAGGAAAAAAAAAAACGAAAATTGCAAAAAAAAAGAAATGAGCGGCGGTGTGGCGGCAAGGAACGCTAAACTTGCAAATCAATATTTCATCCCCGGCACACGGCAAGAACGGCCTAAACATCACGAGCAAAAGAGAGATGGCGCGAAAGAGAGAGGTAAAAGGGACGCGTCCGCGCGCGTGCCAAAGTGTGGGGACGCGGTGGAACGACGCCGCCGCCGAGATGAGCGGCACATAGCAAGCAGTACAGTACGGTAGCGGTGAATCGGGAGTCTGGCGTTGGTCGCGAGCCAAGAAGGGCCACCATATGATGGTAGCCGTGGCGATTTGTTGCATCCTGGTGCTGCTCGCCGTCTTCATCGTCCTCATTATAGTGGTGGGTCAGACGATGGGTCAGCCGCAAGTGTAGTTACTTACGGAGCGATGAAAAAGCGCAGCGGGGACCAATAAAAGTACCTATTGTTAATTATTAGTGGTTCCTTGAGTGGAATAAATGGTATCGATGTAATTATAATGGAATAAATGGAATTAACAAATGGAATGGTGGACAACGCCGACTTCCTTGCGGCCTCAGATCGAGTTGATGGAAAAGGTGGATGTGGCGGTTGCGACCAATGTGCCAATTACTTAGCACTCGGGGGATGCGACAATGCGCGTCATTATCGTTCTCTCGGGTGCGATGCGTGTCTGCAGCACTACTAAACCATGGAGCACTCTCGTTGTTTAACCGTTAGGCCCTTGTTCACCGCTCTTCGTTAGAAGATACATGTATAACGATGTCGTTGTTCATTGTCGTAGATTGTGTATACTCTTCTTTCTCAATTTAGATACTCAGGACTCGATTAATAGGAATTGAAGGACTCATTAGAATATATTACTGAAATTACAATAACGATCAAATTAGTGGCCGTAAATTTGGACGTACTTACAAGAAAAACCAAAAATGATATTATAAAACAGGAAAAAAAAAACACAAGTAGAATATGTAAAATGTTAATGTATACCTCTGATTTATAAATAAGTATTGTAAGGACACGAAGAACAAACATTAAGAAACACGCAGTGTAACATTTATAATGCGATACGAGACTCGAATGCAACTTTCGAAATGTATTAACTACATCAGCAAAAATGATGGATGAGGTCCCTGGATCAGTAGAGAGCAAAAGACAAGTCTTTAAGACTCTAAAAAGAAAAAAGTAATGACAAACAAAATGTGTTTTAGATTTATAAAAAAAAAATGTATTAAATAATGGTTATAGATGAGCATATTGTATTATTTGTATTAAGAATTAAGAGTGTCATTTGTAAGATTTATATTTGTAATGGCGTATTATACAAACACCACACGTTTCAGGAGCAACATTCGATCCTGAATGAATTATATTGTATGGCTGTATACAATGAATATCGTTTCATTTGGCAATAAATATTTTGTAATTATTCTCCAGCTTGTTTTTGTGCGTTTTTCATTTGTAAGAGTACAGCTATTGCGTGGTGCGTTTCGCTTTTGTATTCGGATATTCTGTTGGGGATGTAAATTGTGTCCTTTTTTGCAGGACACTTTTAAGAGCTTGAAATTGCGCCATTTATGACGCTCTCCGTTCGGCAATAAATTTTCCCTTTTCGGTTATTTAAAAGCTCGTTTATTGTTTGACGCTATTTATTAATTAATTTTTCTTTTTGGGTTTGGTATTAATTTGCAATTTGTTCTCTTTTTTATGATTATTTGTAATAAAGTTTCTATTTTTTTTTATAATTTTTGTTTCTAAATTTTGGTTAATAAATTTTTTAACTCTTACATTTTTTTTTTATTATTTGTCGAAGAGGTCGTTTTTTGTTTGATATTTTATTTCAAATAGTTTTGTTGTCTTTATGCTGAATGGTAAGAATGTTTTCTCAGCTTTTTTCAATTATTTCATTTTTTAACCTAATACTTGCCAAATTTGTTAGAGTAAAGACATTCATATAAAAGTTTATTAATGAATAAAATTTTTTTCTTTCGGAAATTTCTTTCCTTGTTGTTTATTATTAAATTCCTTTTTATTTCTACAAAAAAAATATCCCATTTGGATAGTTGGTCACAGCTTTCCAATTATTTCATATTTTTTCTAATTAATTTCAATTTAAAATAATACTTTTTAATATTCGAAATATTAGTATTTAGTTATTTATAAGCCCTTTTTAATTAAATTAACATTTGTTTATGTTACAATGAAGTATTGAGATTTTGAAAACTAATAACTTTTTATTTCCGTTTTTACTTTTTACGGGGTTCTAAATAATTTATAGGAATTTTATTGGAATTCTTGATATTACTTGTATTTAATCGCATTTAATTAAAAAAACATGGTTAAAAAATATTTTATTGGAAAGAAACTGTCTCTGTTATTTTAATTTTTAAATTTTTTGAAATAAAATCATTAATTTCTTCTTTCCATTGCTCTTTTTTAATTCTTAGCCTATTTTTATTTACAAATTGAAATAAAATTTGAATATCTAAAATTTTACTTTTCAATTATTAAAAAATCATTTTATATTAAATAACAATTTATTTTTAGTTTCTAATTTTGTTCCAATATGTTTATTTCTGACATTAATAATTCAATTAATTTTTTAATTAGAATTCATAATGTTTTGATTGTTTTAAAATGCATTTCAAGCGTGATTTGATTTGTTATTACCATCAAACAAAGAACAAAGCATTTCAAGTGCAATAAAATTTGCCTTTATTTAATGGGAACGGAAATAGACGCAATTAATAAAAAGTCTCGAAATAAAGCTATTTATAAATCGTAGCACCATAAAGCTTTCTTTATTGGAAAAACGGTAAAACCGAAGAAAATATTAAATTTCCTATGGAAATTGATATAAATTGCAATTAATTTTTATTTCCCCTCTCGGATATATAATTTAATCGATAAGTCCAAACCAGAAGAAACCTTCTTTAACATAAAACAACTTTCTAAATTGCAAAAAAAATTGTTTTATTAAAGAGGAACAAAAAGTTTAGTTAATCCCATTTAATATTTATGTTATCAAATAAAAAATAAAAAATAAATATAACAAAGAAAGCTTGACTTATGAAAGTAATAAATAATTTGCGAGATATTATCAGGAAAGGCCATCAGGAAGTATAACGCTCTGTGCAAAAAAACAGAAGGTTCCATGAAATATTAAAGAGAAAAGCGTAGCAAGTGAAACTTCAAGCCGTATTCGGTGTAGGGATTGCAAAGTGAATGACTGACTAGCAAATAATAATAATCCGACAGCGAATCTGCTCGTGACCTACTAAGTGTATCAATAGTCGATGCGAGAGAAACGTCATAAGGTCGATATATCGGTAATAAACGTCTTTGCCTGATGTAGATATCAATCTCGCCCAGCGCTTCCACACCCACACACATCAGCATTAGCATCGTCGTTAAAGAATTTTTTTTTTCAACTGAAGATTAGGAATATTTATTCCTTTGCCTTTGGCTTATATAAAATATGCGTAAAAATGTAGTATCTAGTACTTGCTTGCATTGGTCGGGTGGGCGCAAAATATCGATTCGTGCGTTTATTTTAAGAGCGCGGCGCGAATGAAATAAGGAATCAAAATACTTGCACAGTCTCTCCATGTCTGGCATATGTTCGCGTCTTTCCAAGTCATTTATAGGCCATAAAAACCAAAGTCTCCATGCGTTTGCTAGTTGCTACTGCTGCTGCACAAACAACGGAAACTTAAAAGCGAGCGCTGTATGTATAGGTATTGCACAAGAAGACAAGAGCCGAAAACGATACTATAGCTTACAGCTGGATGCTCTCTTAATAGATAATTAGTGTCGTGCGACACAAAAAGGGCGGCGTTACAATTACGCGGCGCGTCTAGGGGGTGTAAATTGGCGCACTCCGAAAGTGAGCTTGACTGTTGCGAAACTGCTTACTCTTCTCGTTCATTTTAGCAGCAGCGAGCGCTGAATAATTAATCCTCAAGGATGCTGTGCGCTTATATGCCGCTGCTTCGATCATCGTTCTCCTGTCACGGCTTTTAGACGTGTACTTTACTTGCTTGCAGGTATATCTCTATAGTATGCTGTGTGGCCGCATTCTCACACACTTGACTCCTGCTAAAAGTGGCCCCGAATCAAAAGTCGCGATTTCGGAAATCGATACTAAAACACTCACCACACGCGGGGCCGCCTCATGCGGATTCCCAACGACGCGCCTCTCTTTAACAGCTTCTTCGTCGTTTTCGTGCGTTGGCTCGCGGCCATGTAAACTATAACATTTTACGATCGGTTTATACGTTTTATTTCGTTTTGTTTTTTGTATTTGCGTATTGATCATACATTTTTTTTGCATTTTTGTTTTTTCTTTTTTGCTTTACTAGATTTAAATGTGAGAAATTGTTATAGATTGTGATCAGACGTTCGTGAGTCGGCCCGGGGGACCGCTGAACGGCACCTTCCACGCCCCCGAATTGGCGAATCCACGGGGTTACGCCCGTCAGTGTCTCTATACATTCCTAGCCGGCCCCGGACAACGAGTCGAGATCGTCTTCACCACTTTCGCCTTACGCGGAAATCCGCCCGAGTAAGTAACGCTTGTCACCTTCCAAAGCACCGAATTTCGAATGTCCAAACAGGGTGATTCACAAGTTCTTTGATATAATTAAATTTAAAAAAATATATATGCTCCCTCTAGTCTAAGTAATGGAAAACATTTCTATTTAATTTTTTTCCAAATACGGCAACATTTCCAATTGGACTGGATAGTTGTCGTTTGTACATTACTTCCGGTTTCATTGGAAATGGCCCTAACTTTTGATTTTTAAATGGCAACTCCGCATTTATCAACTTTTTTGTATTCTAACAAACTTTTATTTTTGTTGTTGAAAAAAATTGATTTTTTAAATTTAAAAATCATTTTAGATGGTTGTGAAATGGCTTAAATTACTCGGAATGAAGTAATGTTTTGCTTAAAAGTTGCAAACCCGGCAAAAGTTTGATAGTTTGTGAGTTATTAACAAAAGAATTTGGACAAAATGGTTATTTGGTCCAAAGTTAACTTTTTCAAATGGCAACCATATCGGACCACCCCCACTTTTTAAATCCTCTTTAAATGGCGAATATTTTGATACCATTCACAGTATGTTGCAATAATTCATTGAGGGTAGATATCTAAAAAAATAACTTAAAAAGCTATAGTGTTACCATTTAAAAATCAAAAGTTGGGGCAATTTCCGGTGAAACCGGAAATAATGTAAAAATGACAATTTTCCAGTGTAATTGGAAATGTTGTCTTATGTATTAATACCAAATTTGGTAAAAATTGGTTCATAAATAAAGAAATGACAGGGGTGGTAGTAAAATTTTTGTCGCCCGGTATACTCGACCCCTATTATGATTAATTGCATCTCCTATATTTTTTTTCTTAAAGGGCTTGACTTTGATTTTTTTTTCTTTTTCTACCAATTATAGAATTTTTTTTTATGTGTTTTGAGTAAATAATACTAATTAAATATTAGAAAAAGCATTGTATTTGAAAATGAAATGATTAAAACTCGCAAAGTTTATTTATCTTGGCCAATCCAAGATTTTTAAAGAAATGTATACCATAATTTGAGACAGAGGGAGTAGCATTTAAAAGTTTATTGATTTTTCTTTGAAAAAAAGGGCTTCTGAATCACCCTGTATAAACCACAAAGCATATTATCCATATATTGAACGTAACACTGAATTTTGAACGAAAGAGTCCTCATTTGTGTCCTGTACAATTTTACAATTTACAAATAAGTGATGTCATGAACCCCTGCCCCCAATAACAGTTTCCTTTCCAATTCATTCAAATTGGCCCACCCCCCCACCATCCCATATACGTATGTGAAATGAACACTAGCGAAATCCGTATCCTATTGTGGTTAGTGTTGTGGTTGATTGATTAAGTAGTTCTCGATTCACGAATGCGTACGTTTTTATCAATTGTGTGAGTAATCATGATGAGCCACCCTTTTACTCACCGTATACGTATATATATATATATAAACAAGAAAATCCGATCGGGCGCTCGTCGTCCTAGTGGGGGCGGCGCTCGCATCTACTAGTGATGTGTACCGTGTGCAGATTGCTGCGTTTTAGGATGCATAAGAGGTCGATGTTAGTTATATTTAAACGTAATAATCACCAGTCACGTCTCAGTGAACGAATGAGGAATGCCTTATGGAAATTGCTTTCATTTTGGGGGTGGGTCGCACATCAGCGACCTGCCGCCTCCTCTCACATACACAAGTATTTGCATAATACTTTTCGACAATATATGTTTTTGGGGACGATTTTTTTTTGATTTCTAATTGATTTATTATAAAGTTTCTTTTAGTTTTCGTTACTTGATTCTTATAAAAAAAAATGAACAATTATTATCTATTGTTTTTTGAATTTTTAATTTTATTTGGAAAATTTAATGTTTTAAATTAAATCTCCCTGTAATATATATTTTCGAACGGATCATGATGATGGTGATGATGATGATGATGACTTAGTTAATGATGTCTCGTACGTTTGATTGACTGTTCTTGTTGTTGGGCTTCTCAGTGGAGCTGCCGTGGGAGATCTGCCTGCGTGAGTACTACACCATCCACACGACCGATTCAGTCGTGTTTCGATGTCTCTTCTCTTTCTCTTATTGTTCTATATTGTTTTTTTGTACAATTACTTGTTTCACATTAAATTTTAATCACTTTAATCGCATTACACACACAAAACGAAAAAAAAAAAAAAAAAAAAAGAATAAAAGAAAACTAACAACGTACTTCTCCACAACCGCATCGGTGGTTTAATTTTTCATATACTAATTACACTCAACACATTTTACACTATTGTAAAAAAATGTAATAATTTTGGATTACAAACAGCAGACACATCCATACACATACACGCAAAAAGCGCAGTAATTTATAATGAGAGCACGTTTATGCATGTATTTGGCCGCTACTGCTTTCTAGATGGTGCCACCTTTGCGCTACGCCTTCCGTTGCCGTAGACAACCAGAGAATGTATTTTTATGGGCTTTGTAATTATTTGCCAATGCTATACATAACAAAATTTCGTATACTCTTTCGATATTTTTCTAATCAAATATATTCATTTCTATATTCTTATAATTATAAAAATCTTAAATCTTAAATTCATTAAAAAAAGTGGTTTAGATAAGTAAGTTTTTGAATTTTGTATCGATACAGGGTGTTTATATTTTTTGAATTAAATTTATAAATTCAAAAATTTGCAGTTAATTGATTTTAATGGAAAATGATTAGTTATTTTTTCTTAGTAACCTCTACAATCAAAAAAGTCTCACTGTAGCAAAATATTTACTTTTTTAAATTTCATATTAATAATTTAAGTTGTGGTTTTTTTTTAATAATTGCGATGTTTATATCGGTGAAATTAATTTAAAAAATATAATTTTTATATTATGAAATCCAAAATGATCCCTAAATAAAAAAAAATGGCATTTTATTCTCATTTTTAAGTAGACTATTAATTCTGTTTTTCTTCGAATAAATTCTAAGATTAAAAAAAAAAAACGATTTGAGAATCAAATATTTCAGGCTTTTGGTCATTTGTTTGGATTGGTATTTTTATCTCACTTTTTAAAAATATTAATTATGGTTTCATTCGAATAAATTCTAAATGGATCAGAATTTTCTAATTATATAAAAAAGATAAAAAATGATTTCAGGATAAAATATTTCTAGCTCCTGGGCATTTGATTGAATTGGTAGTTTAATCTCACTTTTTAAAAGTAATAATTTTGGTTTTCTTAGAATAACTTTTTAATGGTTCTTATTTTTCTTATTATCTTAAAAAATGATATGGGGATAAAATATAACCAACTAATAGTCATTTGATTGAATTGGTATTTTAATATTACTTTTTAAATGTATAAATTTTGTTTTTTTCTTCGAATAAGTCTCTATGGTTTAGAATTTAATAATTATCTTAAAAGATAAAAAAAAACGATTTGAGAATAAAATATTTCAAGCTTTTGGTCATTTGATTAGATTAGTATTTTTATCTCACTCTTTTTTTAACTATTTAATTTTGTTTTTCTTAGAATGGTTCTGATTTTTCTTAGTAGTAGTTACTACATTTTTTCTGTGCTTTGAGCACAGGGTGGCTATCGACCCGAAGGTCCTTCTGCCATGGTGATGGGGATGCCTACCCAAACACCACTACCCATATCTTGCCGGCCGTGGGGATCGAACCCATGACGTTCGGTGTAGAAACCGGAGTTCGAACCACTGAGCCACGGTCCCGGCTGATTTTTCTTATTATCTTAAAAAATAAATGATATGAGGATATTGATTAAATATTTTTAATTTTTTTCATGGAATTACGCAAGCAATGCCAAAAAATATATTCACCCTGTATATGCCTTGAAAGTCTAAACCACTTTTGCGATGAACAATTTAAAATTTCCTCTAAACTTTTTGTTGCCAATAAAGAAAGAAAAAAGGCCGAAATCAATTTCTCTAATGACCGATGCAAATGAAGTATGAATAAATCGATTGATTTGTTCCGTTCTGCTGATGATTGTAGTTGCGTCCACGAATATATGGACGTGTATTCGGAGGTGGTGAAACCGGAACCGGCAGAATTGATAAATTCCCCGTTCGGCGGCCGTTACTGCGGCCCGATTCCGCCACGTCGTCGCATTTCTTTTTACCGTGCCATCGCTCTGGCTTTCTACACCGATAAAAACGCCACCACCGCCGATCTCTTCACCGGCAGATATGCCTTCATCAACGACTGTAAGTCCCCCAATCTATCAACAAAATTCTGTTTTAGGAATAAAAGTGAAAATAATTTTAATGTGGGTTTCGGTAAATTTCTTCTTATAGCGGAATATCAAATCGGTGCTCCGGTCCCGAACGCGCCGTGTAGTTTCCTAGTGAACGGGTCCGTGAAACCGACGGGATCGCTACTGTCGCCCACGTACCCAGGAGCGTATCCCAAGGCGCTAGTCTGCAACTACCAGTTCCTAGGCAACGAAAATCAGAGGATCCGACTCGAGTTCAGGGACTTTGATCTCTTTTACGGCGGACCTCAGTACGTATCAACTTATGTTTATTTATATTAAATGCAGTTACTTTTTGAAGAAAGTTAATTGATTTATATGACTTGTTTGTGTGTTTTTATAGTTGTCCGTTTGATTACGTAAGAGTGTACGATGGTGCGGACAACACGTCGGCGGTGGTAGGCACCTACTGCGGCCAGCAGCGCAACCTGGTGCTGTACTCGTCCATGTCGTCGCTCCTGGTCACGTTCGTGACCCTCCCGCGCACTGCCAATACTCAGAACAGGGGATTCAAGGGCATCTTCGAGTTCGCCAACTCGTTCACCAATCTCGACTTCATCAAGAAGAACGACGCCGAGCATATCCGCGGCTCGGAGTGCGACCAGAAGATCCTCTCGAAGAAGAAGTCGAGCGGGTCCGTCTACAGTCCCAACTACCCGTTTCCGTACATGCCCAAGCTGGTGTGCCGATACTTTATTTACGGTATGCAGGACGCACAGCATCTCGAACGTGTCAAATTAAAGTTCGAGAGGTTCGGGATACCGAAAGGATCCAAAGGAGAGTAAGTGTTTCTTACTTTTTTTAACTCTCTTCTTTGGCTTGATTCTTTACTGATGTTAAATGTAATAATAATTTTATGCTTGTGCGCAGTTGTTCCGAAGGATACCTGAAGATCTACACCAAGGGTCAAGAGACCACCGACTCGTATGATAAGTTCGATCACGAACTCTGCGGGGACGCCTATCAGAACGAAATGATCGTCAGCGAAGGGCCTCGCATGGTCTTGGTGTTCAGTAGTGGTGAGAAAATGGGACTGGGCTTTAAGGCCAACTATACCTTCGAAACGGGTATGACTTTCTTAAAGATTTTTGGGCAGTTTCCTGGAATTTTGTTGTTGTTGTTTTATGTTCAGAATACCGTATTCCGGGTACGGCGGCTCCGGACGGAAGTTGTACCTTCACGTACAACAGCGATAAGAAAAAGAAGGGCGAATTCAATTCACCCAGATATCCTTCCAATTATCCAAGTGATACCAACTGTACATACACTTTTCTAACTACGGCCAACGAGCAGGTCATTTTAATTTTCGAAAACTTCAAGGTGCGCGCCGATTCTGCCAATTCTACTATTGGCTCCTATGGGTAAATAATTTACATCTTATCGCTACTTGACCTGGTAATTTATTATTGTTTTGAATGAATTTTGTGCAGAGCTAGCGTATGCCAAGAAGACTGGCTCGAAATATTTAACATGTACCGCGACGGTACAGAGCGAGTGATGGGTAGGTATTGCGGCATGACCGCCCCCGGACCGATCGAGTCGAATCTGGGGGCCGCCGGACTGAAGATCGTGCTGCACGCCGACTCGGAGGGCGTCTATAGCGGCTTCAAGGCGCGCTACGTCTATTCGCCCGTCAAAGACATCTTCGGGGACTGTGGCAAGAACGTTAGCAGTATCGAGTACGGAGAGTACGGCATTGTGAGCAGTCCTAATTTCCCCGATAACTATGACGGCCCCGATTCGAATAAAGGCCTAGCTTCGAAAACGTGCAACTGGTACATAAACGTCAGGCCTAAGTATAAAGTCCTCTTGGATTTCCAAAGTTTTGCTGTTGAGGGAGATCCTGTAGGTAAGTTTAACATTTTTCACTTCAATTATCTAAATTTTTCATGATAATAACCTTTAAGCTACGTATAAGTAGCAAAAAAAATTATAAATTTTAAAAGAAATCTTTCAAACTAAATTGTAAATTTTTATTGGAAATTGAAGGACGTGGATGTCCAGCTGCTGTTCTTCGGTTATGGATGAATTTAGCCATTCCACCGTTCGAGCTTTGTGGCGAAAAGGCTGCCAGCGATAAGTGGCAGTATCTTTCTGAATCGAACGACATTCGACTCAGGTTTGTCCTACTTTGATTCAGTACCTCCCCGAAGAACAATTTAGTGACAAAATTTTTGTTTCGGCAGTTTCATAACGGCCGATAAGGCGGTTGGTGCACAGGGTTTCAGAGCCGTCTGGACTGAGGTCCAGGAAGGGCCCAGTTGCGACGAGTTCCAGTGTCAGAAGAGCGGATTTTGCATCCCCCACAAGCTGCACTGCAACAAAGTGAACAATTGCGGGGCCGATGACGACTCCGACGAAGCCGACTGTGAGTGAGATGCACAATGGTTACTATTTTTTAAATTTATTTATTTTTGCTCTGAAAAACAAAAAACAATTAACTTTGAAATCGGATTTCTTTCTTAATATTGTTGAATCTTCTAAATTTTGATGCATTCACAAAGTGTATTCTTATATTTCTTTGAATTTATAATTCATTTAAAAAAATCCACCTAATTTTTGGATGATGGATGATAATGGGATTTTTAGATATTTTTTTTTTTGCAAAAAAATATCATTAAATTATTATTTATAGATAGAGAGGTAGATAATGATTTTTTGAGTATCTATAAGTGACTAGTTGTGAGCCAGTGGTGGCAGGTGCAAAATTGGAAAATTTGCCAAATTGTTCAGGTGGGTCGCGTGCCTCTCCACACCGAACCCCATCGAGCAACTCAACCCTTTTGACACACGTAGTGGCAGTATTATTGGTGACGTGGCTGCTGGCGTGATGATACGATACATTCTTCTTCCTACTCTTCGCTCACCTCAAGTGAGTTTGTTCTTTCATTAACAACACCACCACCACCACCCACCACCAAAAACCACTCATTTGGTGTTGTATACTTATTGTATATACTATCATTATCACTGCCACCACCGCCCCCATCGCAATATGGTCATTTCTGTGTGTTTTTTTTTTCTCTTTGGTTTATTTCTCATTTCGTCGCATTTCTTCTCTTTGATGTCGTTTTTCAATGTCTGCGGTTACGATTTCATCATTCGTGTTTATTTTTCATGTTTTGATTACTTATAGGGTAGTTGGTATATATTTTTTTATTGAAAATAGATACAAAAGTTAGTTTTGAAGTTTAAAATTAACCATTTTTGTATTAAAAGTGTATAGTGGCGCTCTTTGCGGCTGTAGCGAATAAATTTAGTATTTAATTTCAATTTTTTATTCAATGTGCAAACCAACAACCCTAATTTTTAATTTATTTTTTTCTAATTTTTAATTTACTTTTCAAGTAATTAATTTTATTAGTTTAAAGAAACATAAAAAAAAGTTAAAAATTTTAGAAAATTCGAAATGATTGTAAGTAATAATTTCTAAATATTTAGGCGTTGTGGAAGCGCCTCCGGAAGATTACACGCTGATGGTCGGCGGCGCGTTAGCGGCACTGGGCATCGTGATGCTGGCCCTGTGCGTGCTCTGCCATCGGAAGCGTCGTCGACGCCGTCGGCCCGGAGGCGGCTCCGCTCGGCTGCACCGTCCGTTTCAGTTACCGGTGCCGTCGTCGGCCGTCGGCGGCTCTGGGTCTCTGCGGAGACCGCCCCCTCATCATCCTGACCTCGGCGAGCGTTTCGCCAGCGTCGACAGCGTCTGATGCTTGTTCACGCGCCGTTACTACCGCCCCCAACGGCAACCGCCTCTGCTCAACAATTCTTTCACCTACTACTACAACAACAACAACAGTACCCACAATTATACCGACGACTGACCCGAATAATTTCACATACTATGAAAATAACAGTTGTACGCATTGCATAATTACTACATTAACTACATTATTGTTTTATTGCGCTCCAAAGCAACAACAAACATCAACAACAACAACCAAATGGACAATCTATTGAACCGCAATCTTCCATGTAGTGAGAGCTAAGACACAATAATAATTAATAAATAAAGTAGGTTTGCGTTTTCCGCGGTCAGACTCTTTTCGAATTGCAAGGAAATTCAATAATCACCACATCATCATCATAGACGACAAATGACATGATTACTTTTATTGTTGTTAAAATTAAACGAGCAAGGGAAAACACACTATAAGTACGTCTGACAATCAATCAATCGGCCGAGTAGCAGCAGCAGCAGCTAAACATTTTAAAAACGGAGGGCAGTTTTTGGGGGCGCTCAGTAACGAAGCGCTTGAGCAGTTTTCAATCGATATATATATATAAATATAAATATAGGTATATGAATATACATTTATAAATAATGAAATTTATTAATTAAACAATAAAGGGCCGCCGAGCGTGTGTGTAAAGGAACACTTAGCTTTAACGTAAAAAAAAAGAAATGAAATGGGGAAAAAAAACCTATACACATTTAGAATTATTATCTCCAGAAATGAATCGAAAATATGAAGCGCCATATAAATGCAAAGAACACGGTGTTAATTAATGAAAATTATTATTATAACGAATATAATAAATTATATTGTTGCAATTATTGTGTATCAGAAAATTGCGAAATTCGAACACACCCACACAATATACTATATATAATATATTGTTGTTTGTTTGTATATTTCTCATTTTGTATATGTATAATGTAAAGAAAAAACAAAAATATGGACAGCTCACTGCGATTACATTAATTAATTAATAATAATAACGATGAGTAACGGATATATAGCAGCTATATACACTCACTCACATGAAAAGCATCTTATTATTATTATTATGTACTAATTATATATTAGAAATATTAATTATTATTGAAATAAGCGACGCAAATTATGAGAATTTAGCAACAACAAAAAGAAGTCAAACAACAACCAATTTTTTCTTCAAATCTTCAGAAACAATAGCAAAATTTCAACACACGTACACCACATATATTCAAGAAAAAAATATAAATATATATTTACGTACATTATATACCGACTATATATAGTTTTTAAAGTATGTATAAGTACTAGGCGAGGAGTTGAAAAATGGGAGGATTTCTATATAATACCTCAGTGAAAAAACTAGTGAGGAAGTCGCAAAAAATTTCGTTCATCAAAAGTGCATATTATTAAACGAATTATTACACTTACCTAAATCAACAATAAATTTTTCGGTAATATATATTAATATTAATGATGATATCGATAATATTATACATAGATAACGTGGTAATGTTTTATTCAATACCTTGAAACATACACATTAAACTACCGATTCATTATATTATTATTATTATTAATTATTATCTTGAAAACAAAAAACAAAAAATGACAAAAAACGTAATAATAAATGTATAGAGAAGAATGTTAATAAATCAAGTGTGCAGTCAATATAAAAAAATATTAGATAACTAACGATAATAGTAATATATAATTGAGTTAATTGGTTCATTTGAGTAAATAATAATTAAGTTTTCCTGTTGTCTTTACATTATAATTGATTTCATATAGAGTGTGCTGATGGTTACGGTCAAGTTTGGTTGTTTAATGGCTTTAGTTGATTATCATTTAGTATAGTTTAATGGATTAGTTAGTTATATTGAAGCCAAGTACTGTTTTTAATTTTTAATTTATTCCTTTCTATTTTTACTGCATTTTTTAAATATTTTTTGAATTATTTCTTGCAAATTAATTTTTAAATGAAAACACCTTACTTTTCATGTGTTTTTATTGGCATATTTTCGAGTTTAGAAATACTTTTTTGTATTTTTTTTATTCAAAAAATTGCATAACCGAAATATCTTTTATTTTGATCGAAAAAGAAAACCAATAGGTCAGCTACTAATTTCTTAAACCCACTAAATGTAAACGCATAATAACTAATAATTAATAACTAAATAACTATACTAAAAAACAATGCATAAAAGGTAAATGTTTTCTTAGTGCGAAGTATACGCGACACACATTTAAACTAATCGAGAAACGTAAAAGCAAAAATCATAAATTAATATTCAAAAAGTAAAAAAAAACACAAAAATTAACCCTTTAGATAATATTAATAACTATGTAACTATACCAAATGTTAAACAAATAAAAGAAAAAATGATGAAAATGGATAAGAAAGTGTTTGTAACTGAAAAAGATGAAAAAAAAACACTCATGAAAAGTATAGATATATATTCTAGAAATATATAAATAATATTACTAATAATAAATATAAATAATAATAATAAATAATTAGTAGCAACAAGCGAACGAATTGATAATTATTAAATGAAACAAACCACCACTACCATACCCCTAACAAATAAACAAAATGAAGCAACCAACTACTACGAAAAGTATAAATTAAAATTAAAAAAAAAGAAACTGTTGAATTTTTTGTTTCATATATTTATTAATTTATTATTACAAAATAATAATAATAATAGAAAATAAAAAAAGTTATAGAAAACGAAAGCGAAATAGATATATTAAATTAAAATAGATTTGCACCGTCGCACAAAAATAAATAAAATAAAAACAATTGCAATATTGTCTGAAAGACTCTTTTACGAACTACATTAATGTTTAAAATTATATAATTAATATTATCAATTGATTATTATTATTATAATTAAAACTTTAAACGAATTAAGAGTTTTGTTTCTGATTATTTGACTGTCAATTAGTGCAAAAATACATACCAGTAATTAATTAATTAAATAATTATATTAAAAAAAAAAAAAAAATGCTCATTCGAAGAGAATCTACAACAAATTGTATTTTTGTTAATTAATTGTATATCTAAAAAGTATTTAATATGCGGTCATATATGTACTGTTAAAGAACACACACACACACAAACACACACACACACACTTTAAATACATAAAAAACCATACATAACAAACAGGCGTATTTGTGTAAAATATGCAAAATAATAATAATTATATATAATATATATATAAATATTGAAACACAGGTGCTCTATATAGATTTTCGCGTACTACTAATAATTAATTAATTAATTATACATTATGATTATTAAGTATATATTATTATTATTATATACAAGAAAATATATATTGTAAAATGTAAAGATTATATAGAGAAATTGTGTATTATTAGCGACGGGTGAAATGAGAAAAGCAAATTTTTCGTTCAAGTGATGTTTTTCCGATTGTTTTTTTTTTATTGTTTCCTGTTTTTAATTGAAAATTGAAGTAATAATCAATAGTTAATTGATAATCACGAACACCAGCGTATTGTGTAATATTATTAAATATAAAGAAAATATCCATTTACTGAAAGTATGTACTTATAGGGGTAGATTCGTTTCGAATGCAACAACGAAGTGTCCCTCTTTTTGCACTACTTACTAATTATATCTTTTCGAATGTGGCAGAAACAAACCAAAAGAAAATACTAATAATTACTAATTAATTAATTAGTTCCGTTAATTAAAAAAATAAAATTGAAAATACAACTAACGATCAGTCTCAATCTGTTTATCTTATTAGTACTTTATGAAACTATACGAAACGAAAGCTCATTTAAGTAAAAACTAATTATTAATTATTATGTAATGAAAACTACAAAAGAGAAATATCTAAACACCAAATATTATTTTGTTTTTTTTTTTTTTGTTTAATGAAAAAAACAATATTACAGTTTTTAAAAAATCGCACGCATTTTCACTGACGTCTTCCTATAATGAAAAAAGAAACGATTCATTTTATTAATATCCAATTAGGCACTAATAGACAATCGGACAGAAAACTAATTAATTAATTAAACTGATTACCTAAAGAAAAACTGATACGCTCGAATGTAGCTCGTGCATTATGTGCCAAAACAAAAATAAATAAAAAAAACTCCCAAACAGACAACAACAAAGAATATATATCAAAAAAACATTTGAACATTTGCAATTTATATTAAATGAGAATATATTACAAGAACGACGACTCTTTTTGTATTCGTAATTTGTATTGTTCATTGTAATTATTGCGGTCGTCAATGATTTTGTTTGATTTAATAATGAAAATTTAATTGTAAGCACTAAATTAGCAGAAACAACCTCTTTGTTAAACATGATCCACATCAAATATTACATAAATGTCGACGGAAGAAAATTATATGAAAAAAAAAAAAAAGAAAAACAAAACGTAATTAAATTATGTATTGATTGATTTTTAATTTGTAATTAATCATTATTATTAATTACAATAATAAGCACCGCGACGGCTTCCACGTAATAATTATACATAAAAAACAAATATGATATATATATATATATAATTGATATAATGATATTATTATGTATGTAAAACTTAGAAATTACAACAAAGAGCGTCATCTGTGGATTAGTAGCTGCGAAAACAACAACAGACATGAAGCAAAAACCTAATAATAATAATAATAATAATGATACTATAAAGTAATTAATATGAGAAAATATATATATAATAACTGTTTGTACGGAAAAGCACTTTGTTATAAATATAATAAATATATATAGATTATTATTATTATTAATATAATAATAATACCGACTTGTAAACGTAATAACTTATATATTATTATTATTATCATCATCAAAAAAATAATAATAATAAAAAACCAAACAGCAAATTAAAAGAAAATCGAAATAAAAAAATTAATATATTGCGAACAACCAATAATAAATGAAAAACATAAAAATAATGAATAAATTGAAAAGAACGAGATTGTACATAGGATAATAATAATTAATTAATATGTTTAACGAGACTCAAAAAAGCAAAAAAAAAAAAACAAGAACAACAACAACAACAAACGATTGCGCGATATACTATATGGTTGATTATATGCGTTAACCATTTTAATAATAAATTGAACTATACACCCCCACACACAAAACACACCCCGCTGAAAGGGGTATTCTTAGAGTGGCGTCATCTATGGTTTCCTCATCGAGATTGTTGCCATAGCAACGTGAAAATTGACAACTGATTTCGTTGTTTAAATACTTGTTGCTATTGTAGAGTAATGATAGGTGGCATTGTTGGTACTTAAATTTAATAAAAAACAAATCATAACAATATTTAATTGTTATTTGCTTATATTCTTTTACTCTCCTAAAAATCTGTTGATTAAATTTGTTTTAATTGTGCTATTTTTTTCGGTATATTTGTTCTTTATTTTCTTCGATCTTTTGTTTTTAGTGTTGTTTCAAAAGTTCCTTAATCATTTAGTTTATTGTTTTTTATTTGATTTTTTTATTAATTAAAATTTTAGTTTATGATTTAATGGTTAAAAAAATATTAAAATGGAATCAATAAAATCGAAATTTAATGGGCAAAGCAATCAGTTATACAGAAAAAAGTTTAATAATAATATTTCATTATATTAGTTTTTTGGGTTTCCAAATCTTTTGCATTATTCGGCATTTTTTTTTGCTTTGTTCGTAACGATGACTCAATAAAAAACACATTTTCAATTATTTAAAATTTTCCCTTTCATATTTAATCCCTTTTTTTCAATTTTTTAACTATTTCGTATTATTCATCCCTTATTTTTGTTTTTTACAAAGACTTTTTATTGATTTAAAATTGCATTTTTTGTTTTTGAGTTGCCTATTAGATTAGTATGGAAACAAAAAATTGCAGAGTTCTTAAACTTCGCATGATCAACTTTTAGGAAATGATCTACATTATTATTGTATTCGCTCACTCGTTTAACTTCCGGTTATACCAGAAGTACATATCAAATTCGGTATTTCAAATTGAACACCCCAATTTTTATTTTATATTTTGATTCTGGGACATAATAATAAAAAAGATTTAGTAAAAAAAGTTTGTAAGTTCCATTCCAACTTTTTCGGTTATAACTCCCTTTCGGTTATTTTTGCCAAAATTGTTGTGATGAAAAAAAAAAACTCATAACTTCCTCAATTTTGAAGATAAGCTTTTTTTTTATAAGCCTATTCAAGGTGTGTGTCCATGTGTTTTTTGTGTTAATGTACACTTATTTACATAGGGTCTTCACAAAAATAAAATAAACTTTGAGATCGAAAAACTTGATTTTTTTAAATGGATATCCAATATTTTTATTTTATTTTTTATTATATTTTCTCTCTTATTATCTATCAAAAGTGTTTTAAGCAAAATGTTCTAAAATTATTACTTTCAGAGATTTTAATGAATGAATAGTTTTTCATTAAGTTTCCTTCATTATTATGACGCTTTTTTTCGTTTGTCTTCTGATTTCTCTCCAATTTATTGTTTCCATAATTATCTAATAGGCCACTCAACTTGGGAGACCTGTAGTTTATTAATCTTTTTTGACAATTTTATAATATTCTCCACTATTTTTGGTTTGTTCTGATGAAAGTCTGTAAAAAAACTATTCTTATTGATGTTAAATTTAACCTTTTGCTTAGTGTTGAAGTTTATTAACTATATTTTAATATTCGTTAATATTTTATGAAATTTAATTTTTTTTTTTTTTACTATAACTAACTTTGACGAATTCTTTATTTCATTTGTTTTTAAAATTGTTTAATCTTTTTATTTTTCATTCTTTTATAATTCTATTGCGCTACTTTTTCTACTTTGTTCATTGCAAGGGCTCAATCTTATATTTTTCTTTGTCGTTAATTGATTTTTTTTTTGCAAAGAAATATTTAAAAAAATTCAGTCTAAATTTTATTTTTAAAAATAGAATTATAAGTTTTTGTTTTAATTGTTTACTACGAGTATTTTTATTTTTGAGGTTATTAATTATTTAATACCGTTCTTTTCTTATTTTTTTTTTACTTATTTAATTTTTTGAATTTTTTCGTTTATATGCTTTAAAAATTTATCTTTTTGCTGTAAATTATGAAAAACAATAACAGGGTAACAATCAAGTCGAAAGTTAATTTTGAAAGATAAAGCTACGAAACCCAAGCGTTTGTATTTTTTAAATTATTTATTTTATTTTTTGTAGTTTTTAATCTCTTTATTTTTAGTTTTTGTTTCAATTATTTTTTAATTCCAATTCATTGATTTTGATTTTTTTTTATAGCAAAGGCTGAATTTTACAATTTACTTATTTATTCATTTAATTAATTTTTTTTTTGCAAAGAAATATTGAAAAAATATAGTCTAAATTTAATTTTTAAAAATACATTAATTAAAAGTTTATCCTTTATAACACTTTACTTTTTTATTTTTGTAGTTATAAATTATTTTATACAATTCTTTCTTATTTTGTTCTTTAAAACTATTTAATTTTATCAATTGCATTGTTTTACAATTTAACTTTTAATAATTTAGAAAAGAATAATCTAATGAAAGGAAAACAATTGAATCGAAATTTTATTGAAAAAAATTTCCAGTTACAAAGCCCTTAATAATTACATACTTAAAATTATCCTAAAACACAGCAATTTGTTTAACATTAGTCGAAAAAAAAAAGAATATATATTCAAAGTAAGTTCACGTTGAATAAGTAAAAAAGGGCTTGGTGTTTTCAGAGATAAAATTGAAGTTAATGGGACCGCCACTTAATCCGTTCTCCTTGTAATTCAGATTGGTTAATTTGGAGCAGTTGTAAAAAGCGAATTCGGAGATTTCGCTGATCTTGTTCCGCGACAAATCCGCGTCGATCAAACCGATCAACGAACTGAACACCGAATCGTTCACGCTGCGCAACTTATTATTCTGCAGATACAAAAACTCGAGCGTATCAATCTTGAAGTCGCCTTCGATGCTCTCGATCTGATTATAGGACAAGTACAGTTGACTCAATGGTAATTCATTGAACATGCTGGCCTGTATCGACTGGATGCGATTGTAGGTCAGGTCCAGGACATTCAAATTCCGCAATCCTTGGAAACTGTCCCGACTGATCGTTTCGATATTATTGTGGTACAGAAACAACGACTTCAGCTTTTGCAGCGGTTCGAATAAGTTGTCCGGCACATTTTGGAAATCATTATGCGTCAATTCCAACGTTTCCAAATTGGCCAAATCATTGAAGGCGCCCACTTCTATGCTCCTGATGGAATTGTTGTTTAGATTCAGCACTCGCAAATGGGTCAATCCGTCGAAAGTGTCGCTGGCAATTAAATCGTAACCGTTGTCGCAGATTTTTACATACTCCAAATTGCTCATGTTACTGAAAGTGTAGGGAGCAATGGTCAGTTTGGCCACTTCCACCAAATGGTAGCTGGTCAGCGAGCCGAATGCTGTTGAGTGCGAGTCCTCGTCCAAGGATAACTCATCGCTGCGTTTGATCATGAGGATCTTGGTGTCGTCGTTTAGGTGGCCGCCGATGTTGCACTTGGTCCAATCGGTAATGTTCTCGCAGGTGAGGAGGTGGTTCTTCAAGGAAAACGAGCAGTCGTTTGGTGCGATGGACCCCCCTTGGGCCACCAGCGACAAAGAGATGCAGAGTGCCAGAGGATACCAGTACTTCTGCAAAAAGGTACAATTTCTTTGGATTACATATTTTTCATTTCAGTTTTGCATTTTGTCCTATTTGTTAACACAAGGATTGATGTTTTATTTATTTTTAATGTTGAGAAATTTTTTTGTTTTTGCTAATGGCGTTTGTTTTGATTAACGATTTATGCAATTCAAACAAGTAAATAAATATTATATTATTATTAATTAATGTTTAAATTAAAATATTATTTGATTTCAGTTTTAGGGTTATTAATAGGGATGAATCGGATAGTGGTTTGGCCGGATAACCGGATACCGGATATTCGGCAACCCCAGTATACCGGATAACCGAATATTCGATGACCGGATATTTTTTATTTGTTTTTGCAGGGTTAATAGTTAAAAATGTTTGCTTTTTTGCAAATTTATCAAACAAAAGTTTAAAAACTGGAAATTTTAAATCTTTGTACAATTATT
>JASKGO010008012.1:0-25979 GCA_030556065.1 Holobus sp. GC000080 | reverse complement strand
TTTTTTAACAAGCTTTTGAATTGTAAACATAATTTGGCTGAAAGACCTTAGTGTCGATGGCCCTATGGTGCCATGCAAAGTTTTGCATGGTATACCATAAAATTATAAATATATATAATTGAAACGTAAACAAAAACAATTAGGTTTTTTTAACTTACCAAAGAGAAAACTCATTTGTAGCAAAAAGGCTGAAAGCTTAGGGTAATTTCATTGATTAAAATGTTTTGCTGTCTTTTATGTTTCTATTATTTTTATTAAGTTAGCAAATTTGTTATGAAAAAAAAAAAAAATTTCTTTATTAAATTTTCAGTGGTTTCTTAAATCATAAGTTTTTACTTTTACCACCCAAAATTCAAAGAAAACTAAACCATCAGAAAAACGAATTGCATCTCATTTTGAATTTTCGAATTTCCAGGAGAATGTCGCATTTGCGATGGAAAAGAAACGGTAACAGGACACTGGCTATGGGTGCAAAATGAACAGAATTGCTTGGAAATGTCCAGAGGACAAGAATATTTTGGCGATGTTTGGATAAGAAGCCGAACTTGTAAATCATCTTAATTAATTAATTAATTAATATCTACATAAACATATTTTAAAATTTTATTATTAAAATTTAAAAAAATAATAATAAATAAATTGAAATAAAATTGAAATAAAAATAATAACTGAAATATAAAAAAGTCTTTATTTCTCTTTAAAATCTTATTGATGTTTTCTTTCTTTAATTTTAAGCACATTTAGTGTCCATTTTTCTATGTAAGACAATATGGCAATATTGATAATATGAAAAGTTCTGTGATTTAATATTATTGTTAGCATTGTTAGGATTGTTAGTAATTAATCAAAACCGATTTGTCATAATTTTTTTTTTTTTGATTAGCAGAAGGGAAACTAAAAGGATTTTTTTATTATTTTAAAAGTGCTCTTTTGCAATCATCGGCAACAAAAAGCAACAAAAATGGACTACTTCGAAACGGCTTACCAACGGGATTACATAAGTCGTGAAACAAATAAAACGAAAATAATTCAACCAATTGACACATTAACATTTGGACCCCCAAAGATAGAAGTGGAAGCTTCAACTTACCTCAATACTACAGTAAAATCAATTTGTCGCAACTAAAATAAAGTAATGAAACGAAAGAAAAGTTTAATACTAAATTGTTCTAACTTTTAGTTCAGTAAAGAGCATCCCGACCTTTACGGAAAATACTTTAATGAACCGTTGGATAATAATCAATGGGAAGGTACTGCAAACGCATTGAAGAAATCAACATACAGTCAGGATTACGACAAAGAAGTTGATGACACCAAGAAATTGAAGAAAGTGCAAGTTACTTTACCGAAGGACACTTGTGTTCCAGAAACGAACTACAAGTCGCAATTCAGAGATCCTGCAAGTCTGTTTAAAATAGATTACCCGAAGCCTATCGAGATACCTGTACCCGCCCTAACGCAAACCAGTCGCTTGCAGACCAAAGTCCGAATGCCGGAAATTGTAACAGAATACCATCGACACTACAACCGCACTGGGAATGATATAATTGAACATCAAATGCTTTTGAGAAATTAATTATTATCAACCGAAACTGAAAATGTATATTAAATTTTGCTACCACTAAAGAGGAAAGTCAAAGTAAACTTTAAAGATCACTTTAAAATGAAAATTTGAGATAAAAATTTCAATTTTAATTATTTTTAAAAACTGCTTTCAATTTCAAGCAGAGAATTTAATGGTGCATTTAGAAATTTGAAACTAATTATTTTTAAAAAATGTAAACGTACTGAATTTCGAATTTCAATAAATTGTAAAAAAAAAAAATCAAACCGACAAAACTTGCTCTTTTGCTATGAAAATCTGCGACTATTTTTTTAATTTTAAATATTTTTTAGAACTGTTTTTTGCTTCTAGTTGATAATTTTAAGTAGCATTTGGAAACATATAGGAAAATTTTAAAAAAATATTTAATGGCAATGAAATTTAACAAAATGTTCAAAAAATCACACCGAATACAGAAAATCGCCATTTTTCAAAATGAAAATTTGCTATAAAATTTACAATTTTCATTATTTTTAAAAACACTTTTCACTTCCTTGTAGAAAATTTAAAGGAGCACTTGGAAATATAAATCAAACTTTTCAAAAAAATTTTACTGAAAAAAAAAATTGTAACAAGTCAAAAAAATCAAACCGGCTACCAAAACTCAGCAATTAAACAATGAAAATTTGCGATAAAAATTACAATTTTAATTATTTTTCAATATTCTTGTCTATTCCTGGTAGAGAATTTAAAGGAGCACTTGGAAATATAAATCAAACTTTTCAAAAAAATTTAACAGAAAAAAAAAATTGTCATTAGTCAAAAAAATCAAACCGATTCCTAAAACTCAGCAATTTGAACAATGAAAATTAGCGATAAAAATTAGAATTTTCATTATTTTTCAATATTCTTGTCAATTCCTAATAAAGAATTTAAAGGTGCACTTGGAAATATAACTAAAAC
This sequence comes from Holobus sp. GC000080, assembly GCA_030556065.1. Lineage (NCBI taxonomy): Eukaryota > Metazoa > Arthropoda > Insecta > Coleoptera > Staphylinidae > Holobus > Holobus sp. GC000080. The sequence continues at coordinate 23,473 of JASKGO010008012.1, read as the reverse complement.
TTTTCAAAAAAACTTAACTGGAAAAAAAAATTGTCATTAGTCAAAAAAATCAAACCGATTCCTAAAACTCAGCAATTAAACAATGAAAATTTGCGATAAAAATTACAATTTTCATTATTTTTAAAAACAGTTTTCACTTCCTAGTAGAGAATTTAAAGGAGCACTTAGAAATACAAAAGAAATTATTCAAAAAAATTTAATCGTATTGAAATTTAACAAAATATAAAAAAAAAACAATCAAGCAACAGTAACAAAATTAAATACATTAATAAATTCCCAATTTTTAAATTCACCAGCGCCACTTATTAAAATTACTTTTTCTAATGGCTGTTAATGCTTCATCTGTACGTAATTTAGTATCGGAATGTAAACGCAAACTATTTTCGCCGCTTCTGTTACCACCGACAACAGAATCGTGATGCAAAGCACAATGGACACCTTTCTTGGCAAACAGTTTACCCAAAACATAATCATCTAAATTTCCCTCACTTTTGCCCTCCGAGGAATCTCTTCTGTTACGTTTTTTGGTTTCACGCCTGACGAGCTGCTCAATTACTTCGCCCTCAACTTTACCGGAATAATCCACCGAAATCGACTGCTTTTCAGTCGCTTTAGGCTTGGCAAATTTGGTTTTCAATGCGCCGTATTGGCTGGCCGCCAAATCCACCTTGCTTCTATCGGTCTTCGCACTCTTGTACAGGCCGGAAATCTCTTCGGACATCACCAGGGCGTTGGTAAATGGAATATCGGTATCGCAATCGTCCACTTTATTAGTTGGCTCCTCGACGAAATTAGCCTTCTGCCGGTTGTACTCTCTCAGTTCGGCCGGACCGAGCTGTTTCAACAAAATTTCCCTTTGTTGCAGTTTCTCCCTGCGTTTTTCGAGCAGTTCTTCTTGGTCCGGATCCAATTTCTTTGCGTTTTGCTGATCGCTGCTACTGCTGGCGATCTGCTTCGAAATTTGCGCCGCCAACTGTTTCATCTTTTCGATTTTTTCGTCGGAAAATTTCACTTCGGGCTTTGCTTTTTTCGATTGCTTTTTCTTCAGACGTTCTTCTAAATTTATCTACAATTTTTTTAATGTATTTTTTTTAGTATTTTAAAAGTTGTTAATTTGAATAAATTAAATTAAAATACATAAATGCTTACCCGGGAATTTTTAAAAATGTTTGTAGTTTCCGGATTGCTATCGGAGTTTTCTTGCAGTGAAAACAAATCATACAAATCCGAAGTTTTGAAAATGCGATTTGTTGTGGCACCAAGCAAAACTTTGTTGCTTAACAATTGTTTCCATACTTGCCGCTGATACATCTGAATTTAAAGCACTTCATTAACTAAACCTTTTAAATTGGTTAATTATTAAAAATAATTGCAATGTACTCAAAAATTACCAAACAAGTAATTAAATATTAAAAAATAAAAATAAAATTAATATTTAAAATAATAAAAATGATTTCAAAAATTGAAACATTACCTTTTCTTCGATTGTACCAGCAGTAAGAAGTCGGTAAATAGTAACTTCTTTTTCTTGTCCTATCCGCCAAGCCCTTTCCCTTGCTTGAGTATCAGTAGCAGGATTCCAATCAGGATCATAAATGATAACTCGATCAGCTCCAGTTAAGTTAATACCTAAACCTCCAACTCTTGTTGTGAGCAAAAAAACATCATAATCTAAATTCTAAAAACAAAATCAAAGAATAATAAAATTGATAAATAATGTTTTAATTAAAATGATAATAAATTTAAAAAAAAAAGAAAACTTACAGTATTAAATTCATCAATTATGGATTGCCTAGAGGATATTGAAGTAGTTCCGTCCATTTTTAAATACTTGTAATTATTGTCTTGCAGAAACTGTTCGAAAATTCCTAACATGGCTCTTCCCTGTGTAAATAAAAGGGTTCTGTGCTTTTGTTTAATCCAAATTTTCAACAGGGCTGCTACCACAACCATTTTTCCTGACTTCTTGTAGTGGCCGAATTTAGTTTCTTCTTCTTCATTTTCCTAAATATAAAACTTTTTATTTAGTTTTTCCTTTTTTATATTAAATGGTCTTTTTTTTATACGTTTTCGGCAAAACAGTCGCCGTCGCTTAAATAAATATCAGGATGATTGCATATTTTCCTTAAATTGGTAATGGCCATTAGAATGTTGGCTCTGGTGTAGTTTTCCGAAGCCCAGTTCCTTGATCCGCGTCCTAAAATTCCACTAACTTGTTCGCTCTAAAATATTTTTTTTTTTTTTGCAGAAGTTAAAATACTGTTTATTGTTAATAACTACGTACCATTAAAAATCCTTTATAAAGATCTTTCTGTTCTGGAGTTAACGAACAAAACAGAACTTGTTCACTTTTGCCAGGAAGAAATATATCGTCGCGCACTTCGTCCTTTGTTCTTCGTAGTAAATGAGGACTAATCATTTCTTTCAATGCTTTTGCCATTGACAAACCAAGTGCTTCCTACAACAGATTACAATACTTTAAATTATTTTCACAAAACTCGATGTATTGGGTGCCGATTACCGCTAACTATCGAAATGAAAATTTGCGATAAAAATTCTAAATTTAATTATTTTTTAAAACAGTTTTCAATTCCTAATAGAGAATTTAAAGGGGCACTTGGAAATATCAATCAAACTTTTCAAAAAAATTTAACTGGGAAAAAAAGTTGAAATAAGTCAAAAAAATCAAAACGATTACCAAAACTCAGCAATTTAAACAATGAAAATTTGCGATAAAAGACACAATTTTAATTCTTTTTTAAAACTGTTTACTATTCCCAGTAGACAATTTAAAAGGGTATTTGAAAATATAAAAAGAAATTTTCAAAAAAAAAAATTGCCATTAAAATAATTAACAAAATAAAAAAAATCAATCCGTGCTGTTTGTTGAAAAAAAAAATCCACACCTGCATTTCAGTGGCATTAGCATAACCACCTTGTAGAATAGGCCCAGCAAAGTGTTCCATAAACACCGGAAGTGTGCCCAGTAGTCCTGGATTAATGAAATCAAAAAGGCTCCACAATTCCTGCAGATTGTTCTGCATTGGAGAACCAGTTAAGAGAAGCCTATGGGGCGTTCGGAAATGCTTCACAGCTACTGTTATCTAAAATTTAAAAACCATCAAACAGGTTTAAAAAAATTAGAAAAGAATACTTTACTTGAGCGTCCGGATTACGAATTTTATGGCCTTCATCCAAAATAATATAATGCCAATTGCACTGAGTGAGAGCTCCCCTAAACTTCAGCATACTTTGATATGTTGTTACTAATATTCCTTTGCATTTAATTACTTCTTTTATGAGTCCCAATTTGTTTCCTAATAAATAATAATTATTATTTTAACATTTTTAACTAAATAGAAGAATGAAAATCACCTGAATAAGATCCTGTTTGATGGAGTACCGAAACGCGGAACTCAGGAGACCATTCGTGGAAATGTTTAACCCATTGATGGAGCACTGTGGATGGACAAACTATCAAAGAAGGGCCCAAGCCCAAAAAACCGTGGGTAGAGTTTTTGCTTTGATGTATAGCGAGCAGAAAAGCGATCACTTGTACTGTTTTTCCCAGTCCCATTTCGTCGCCTAATAAACCGCCGGTATTTCTCTCATGTAAAGAAAGCAGCCATTTAACTCCTTTCTTTTGATATCTGTAACATTATGTTTTCTTTAAATCATGTATAATAAAAAAATCAATAAAATAATAAACAGAAAACGAACAAAAAAGCAAAAAATAATAACAAAAAAGAGGAAAAATTTACCTGTATAAAGAATTCCAAACTTTTGCTGATATTTTAAAGCCTGTTTTAATAGTATGTTCAATTGGTTCATCACCCAGAGCAATTTTTCTTTCTTCTTCTAGTCTCTTATAATATTGATTAAGACGTTCTTGATAACTTTTAACATCACCATCATCTTTTACTTTTTCTCCAACACGTAAAGTTTTCCTTTTCCGACTAACACAAGGAAGTTTTTCATCAAGATCTTCATTTTCTAAAACAAAAAACAATTTATTTTAATATTCAAAATTAAAATGATAAACAAATAAATTAAAAAACTGAATAAAAATAAAATTACCATCATCTGAAGGAAAATATTCACTGTCGGAATCTTCATTCTGTTTTGCACTGGACTTCTTAAGCTGTTCATCAAATTTACCCCTTTTTTCAACAATTACTTCACTATTGGGTAAATTTTTACTTCGTTTTCTACCAGTAAAAGTAGCAAATTGAATTTTGGAAATATTCTTAGCAGCCACTCTACTTTTCTCACTTATTTCCGAACACCGTTTGCTCTTCTGATACTTCTTCAGTTCCTGTTGTCTTTGCAAATAAGAATTGAGATCTAAAGTGCCATTTGGAGAATTTACCGATTGTGAAGTAGTTGTTTTAATTTCATTTGTTGTTTCGGTATCATTAGTTTTCTGGCTTAGATATTCTATTTCCGTTAAAGCTTGCTGTTCTAGAACTTCTTGATGTTGGCCCCATACATTAATATCTACCAGTTTGTTTAATTCACTCAATTCATTCGCCTCTTCAATCTGAAACAATGTTTCAATCAATAACTTTCTCAAAACAACATATCTATTAAAATAGTTACTTTAATTGAAGACGTGGAAGGTGTAGGTACTTCGTTATCCATTTAATTCTATTTATTTTGCAGTGTTTCTTATAAATATTTAATAAAAAATAAGGAAGAAGTTTCGTAGAGTTCACTACATTCTAACCTCAAAATGCCACTATGTTTTCAAGTAGAGAGTGTTGCCTATATACTTTTGAATTAATTTGAAATTATCTGTTAATATACAGGGTGGTCTTTTTATTTTATTGGAAGAAATATAGAACATAATATAATATTTCTTTTTGTTACTATACTTATATTTAAAGCTTTACTAATTTTAAATATTTTTAGTAATTCTCTACTTCTGGGAATTGCGGAAATTGGATTAAAATTATATATTTTAAATGGCACAATAAGGATTTCTTAAATAATTCGATTTCTTGATTAAATTTTGAAATAATGAGCCATACTTCGATTCCATTATGAAAATAAGAAAGCATTTGATTTAAAAAAGATGATTTTTGAATCTACTTTTAAAGATATTGCCCACTTTTGGAGAGTTTTCTAAAACTTAGAGTCATAGGAAAAAACAAGTCATATCTTTTCCATTTTTAGCGATAATTAAATAATTCCTTTTTGTAATTAATTAGAAATAATGTTACAAATAGTTTTTTCTGTTTGTTTTTGGTTTTAACTCGTGAATTAATTTATTTAGTACTTTTTTATCATTGCTCGGCCATAAAATATCTGTACAATCGCACAATTGCGATAAAACATTAAAAACCTCATGTTTTCTAAATTGAAAACATCAAAAACCACATTTTAAATCAGTACTGCAAGTTTCTGCAACGGTTCTCCACGTGCAAAATACAAAATTCGAAAGGAGAAAAGAACAGCATCGAAATGAAAAGAAGTTGCGGTTGCCCTTATGTCCACACCAATACCGAAAGCAAAGATTCAAAAAATGCTGCGGTTCCTAAGAGACCATCGAATCGATTAGTGAGAAGACCATCGATTACAGTGAGAGCTCCGCTTGGGCAAATCCAAAATATCGTCCAAAATGTGCCGGTGGAGAAGGCCAAATCGGACACTGTCGAGCAAGGAACTCAAGTGTCTCCAATTGCGGTGGAAAACAATGCAGAGAATGCTGTTAAGAATGCTAAAAGTGTTAAAACTGCAAAAAATAGCAGAGCAGATACGCCAGCTTGTTGGATTAGCCCTCCGAAAGAAACTTTAACGCGAAGGCCCAGCTTATATGAAACCAGAACCATTGAAACTGCTGATGAAACGCCAAGAACAAATTTGCCAAGTATTAACAGTTCGGAAAGCAGTAATTCGCAAGCGGCACCGGCAAGACACAGTTTTCCCAGGGAAAAAACTGCGTTTCTTATGCAAAATGAGGCTAAGAAAGGTTACACTTTAATTTTTAATTTTTGAATTTAATCATTTCTAAAACTTTGTAACTGTTGCAGATTCAAAAAACGCTTTTGTTGGAGATGCATTTGTTAATGATTACGTTGAGGTATTACTTTCTTTTTTCGTTTAATTAGTTTTTTATTTATTGCCATGAATAAGTTTTAAATTAATTAGTTTTTATGATTAATTGAATCAGTTGATTTCATATCAACTTTTCCAACCTATAATAACCTAAGTTTTCAATCGTTTTCACAAATAAATTAAAATAAAAACTTATAATTCTAATTAAACAAAAATGAAACTGAAAAAATTGAATTTTTTGTTAAAAAATATTTTTTTTTAATTTTAGGATATAATTGGATATTTAAGCAAATGTGAATTTAAATACACTTTGAAAAGAAATTTTCTCAAAGCTGCTAAAATTCAAAAGGAAGATCGCAACTATCTTATTAATTGGCTGTACACCATTATGGTACGTGTTAATTATTTATTTTCAAATGCATTTTCTTCAGTGAGTTTAAATATTTATTACTTTTCAGTTGGAAAAAAAGCTGACTCTGAATAAATCAATATATTTCATGGTCATTAGACTGTTCGATTTTGTCTTGGCAAGCGGAGAAATTCCACGGAACAAGCTTCAATTGGTTTTAATCGTTATCTGTCACATTTTACTAAAAACGCACGAAACTCCTGAATATTGCGTCCCGGTAAGTGAAATATTTTTGCATTTTATATCTTTGACTTTCATCACGACTGAAAGTAATTTTAGTAATTTATTTACAGCATCTAAATTAATAAAACAATCAGATTCATTTTTTCCTTTTATTATTGGCAATTAGATTGCCTTTAATCATCTTTAAATTTTAAAATTAAACAATTTTCTGGTTACATATAAGGAAATTTGTTAAGGGGTGCTAATTACTGGCGTTAACTTCGACAGCGCAACGTTAGTGAGAGGGGCGACCGGACTATAAGCAGAGCGCGTCGAGCATTGTCGAGAGTGAGTGCTGGCGGTTTTAATGTTAGCGCGTAACGTACTCGTCGGCTTGACTCGCACCATGCTAATCGTTCGACATTGGACATTTCTGCAACAAAAATTCCTCTTTGAAATTTGTTAATAAATTCTAAACTAATTGACCGATTTTAATAATTTTTCACCTATTTATTGCTAATTAAATTTCCTTTAATTATGTTAAACAAATATTAAATTTTAACTATGTCCTGATTTTATACAGAGTGATTTAATTAGAAGATGGTAATTTATTTATAATAAGAAAAATAAGAACTGAAATATAAATTTTCATAACTAAATTTTATAGCTGATAAAATTGTCTTTAAAATAATTTAAAAATTATTGTTCTGGTATAATTAGTTTCAAAGTTATTAATAATTTTCTAGTTTATTTTTATTAAAAATCATATTGAATCCAACTGAAAAAACGTTAATAAATTTGCTTATAAAAGAAAAACTAATAAATCTATTTTAACAATTATTTCAATAATTGATTGCTTAATAATTACCTTCAATTAAAAAAATCAAAACATTTAATTTTTTAAGTTATTTAATTTAATACAGAGAATTTAAATAATTATGTTAAATATTCACAACTGCTATCGAAAAATCGAAAATTAAAAATTAAATTGAATTTCAAATTAAAATATTTAAAAAATTATTGCTAAATAAATACTTTAATCAATTTACTACTAATATATTATTATTATTTTTAGATAAGTTACTTATTAAAACTTGCCGGAAACCGCTACAAAAGAGAAGAGCTCATAGAATACGAAAGAAAGATTTTTAATATGATAAATTTCGATGTTAATATTAATGAACCGGAAACCTTCTACATCCATTGCTTGAAATTAGTTAATATTCCACTAGATGTAAGTATTTCTTTTCCTTTTTAAATTTTAATTTATTAATTGCTTTATTTATAATTATAAAAATGCAATGGTTTTAATAATAATTAAAAAAAATTAAATTTAATTTGAAAAAAAATGTATTTTCAGCACGCGATTGGTCGTTGTGGGTGCTACATATTAGAGATGTTTACATTTTCCGACCGTTTTTCCACATTTTCCTCTAAGGAACTAGCCTGCGCTGCCATCTACTTGAGCTTGGACGTTTTCGGCTATAAATCGCATTACAAGATGTTGGAAAACACCGTGCTAAATATCGCCATCGATGAGATCGAAGATATCGTGACGAATTTTAAAATTCATCTGCACAAAATCACCGACGAGTACAACAAGGTGAATGGGGAAATCGTCTTTAAGAAATACACCAGCACTCAATTTAAGAAAATCAGTTTGAATTTAATGGAAAGACTAAAGAAATAATTGTTGTTAAAAGTTTTTTTATATTTTTTTATGTATTATAAGACTAAGATTTGCAGGTCAAATGCCAAAATGTGCTTTTTGTATAAATTGTTTTTCTTTTTTTAACTTTTTTTTTGTTGATTTACTAATAAACTTTATATTATTTACGTAAAAGAGGTTTTCATTAATTTTTATTTATTTATTTGTGGAATAATTAATAGAAAAGACTTCTTTTTACAGAATTACAGAATTTATATTTACTGAGATTCAATAATTAATTAATTAATTTTCAAATGAAATAAATCGTAATTTCTTTAAATTGCCAAATTAATTAATAAAAATTCTTTAAATTTATCTTTAGAAAGCTTTTTCAAAAAAAAAAATCATATAATCATAATTCATTGGAAAGTCAACTTTTTCATGCAATTTCCAAATGCCAAAATTTAAAACTCTAAGAAGTATCCGGAAAAAGAGCACTAATTTGTCAAGAAAAAGAGACGATTCGAAAATAACAAATATCTTTGATGATGTATGTAAAAGGCACAAGAAGACAAGAAGTATAGTGTAATAAAACAAACAGATGCGCGCCGACAAAATGAGAAGGGACAGGAGAGGCTGATGGCGTCACTTAAAATACTTTAAAAATAATTTTCCGCAATTTAATAGTTATTTCCTCGGCAGTAGCAGTGGGTACATAAAAAGGCGCTCCGTTCGCTTGATAAACCATTTACATTTGGTTAAGTGGATAATGTCAAGAGACGCGACACCGTTCCGTTGCTTTTTTAAATGTATCGCTTCTTCATCTTATTAACAGTTAACACAGAGCTACTGGCCCCCTTTCTTCCTTGTTCCTTCCACTTTTTTTTTTTCATTTCTCCGCATATATCATTTCACACATTTATCTCTTTATTTTTATTTTTTATTTTTTTGAATCACTTGATGTCAAATTAGCTGCACTTTGCGTGTTTGTGGGTTTGTCTCTGTATGTGTTTATTAAAGTGAATGAAATGAAAGACTAAAAGCAAAAAAAAAAATGGTTTGGCTTAGAATTTAGATGTCTATTCAATCATAACTCGTAAATTATCACTTTTAACAGTTGTAAGATCCTTAGCGCTTATTAAAAGCATATTACACTGTCGATCTTTAAATAGAAAAACTTGCATAACAACATTTTAAGTTTTAAAGTTGTTTTCTTTTTGAAATAATGGAAAAAAGCTAAATTTTAGAAATTATTTTTCAATTTTTGTATATAAAGGAAAATAATTTAAAGTTATTTAAAATAATATAATTTATGGCAATATATTTGACAATAATTTAGTGAAAAAAAAAATTGAAAAAGTTATATTAATTCTGATTTTATAAACAAATTACTAAGAGGACATTTTTATTTAAAAAAAACTCTAATGACAATCGATCAGAAAATAATTAATTGTTCTTGAATTAATTAACTTGGGGCACCAATTTTTATATCATTTAAAAGACGATTTAACAAGCTATTTAATAATAATAATAATAATTTATAAAATTTAAATTTTAGTACTTTTTTGTGAGTTACGGCCGCAGGCTGCGGGTGCTCCGCACTCATACAGTGCGGCTTAAGCCTACAAGTACGTTACGCGCTAACGTTAAATTCATCAGCACTCGGTCTCGACCGTAGCTCGACGCACTCTGCTTATAGTCCGATTGCGCTTGTCGCTAACGTTGCGCTGTCGATGTTGGCGCCAGCAATTACCACCCCTAAAGAAATCACCCTGTATCTAATCGGAAAATAGTTTAATTTAAAAATTTGTTTAAAATAACTAAAGGCAATTTAATTAGCAACAATAAACTGTTAAACCTATTAAGATCCGTCTGTTAGTTAAGATTTTATAAACAAATTACTAAGAGGACTTTTTGATGCAACCTTTCAAAAATGAAGGATCAGAAAATAATTAATTACTCTTGAACTAATTTACTTAGAGCAACAATTTTAGTGTAATTTAAAATACAATTTATTCAGTTATTTAATTAATTTATAATAATTTTACATTTTGTTTTTCCTAGGAAATCCCAGCCGCAGAAATCACTTGCTGACAAGTACGTTACGCGCTAACGTTAAGACTCGCCAACACTCGGTCTCGACCTTACTCGACGCGCTATGCTTATAGTCCGATTGCGCTTGTCGCTAACGTTGCGCTGTCGATATTGGCGCCAGCAATTACCACCCCTAAAGAAATCACCCTGTATCTAATCGGAAAATGGTTTAATTTAAAAATTTGTTTAAGATAATTAAACGGAATATAATTAGCAATATTTAATTGCAAAAAATATTAGGATTTATCTATTAATTTAGATTTTATTATCAAAATGCTAAAAAAACTTTTTGTTGCAAAATATGTTCAATGATCAGAAAATAATTAATTACTTTTGAACCGATTAGGATGCAGCAACAATTTTAGTGTAATTTGAAAAACAATTTAAACAGCTTTTTAAATAATTTATAATAATTTCTGGATTTTGTCACGCTTCGGAAAAATCGGAATCCTTTTAGCACAGCTTTTAGTTACCTTAATGATATAATGATTTGCACTTATCCTTGATAAATTAACAGCAAAGTTTTTTTCGTTTTTACAATTGCAAATCGCGTATCGTCATATATTAATTACTCATGCAATACATTACTGAATTACTCTATTAAGTAAACAAAAGATAAATGTCATAAACGACACTTTTAGCATTGCATTAAAATTGAAAACAAAGCTCTGTGCAATAGATAGATATAAACAACAGCTAATATCTTTGAGATATAATGAGAAGTTAAAGAAGAACAGGAGGAAAAGAGCAAGCAAGCGACACTGTGAAAATCCACAGTAAACCTATCCATCGCAAAGTAAACAAAAACGCATTAATGGTGATAATTTGTCAATGATTAGCGATTAGTTTATGGTGGCCATTATATAGTCGTATAGTTATAAATGATTTTATGACGGATTTTTACGGAAACCTTTGTCGGTACTGCATGCAATGCATTTAGTTAGTGTAAAGATGAAGACCATCGGAGACCAACGCAGACCATCAGCGGAGATCGGAGAGAGCGAAGGAAAAGGCAAAAGCAAAGGCAAAAGATAAAAGCGGCCGAGAAGTGTTCAGATGCTAATGTGTATATCATAAAAATGACGGCCCTTTGGATTTGCGGCAATTATGCAAATAATTGTCGACGGTGGTTAAGAGCATGTTTACCTGAAATTAATTTGTCGGTTTATTGTGTTGCCAATATAATCCTTTTAAAGGGGCATTACCCGAAGATCCATATCCAAATACGAAGATTCCAAACAGATTTTACGTTAATTACTTAATTACTTAATATAGCACTTGTTTGAATTTCAAAAGTTGTTTTTTATTAATTGATTTTAATTCAAATTTGACTTAAAAATGATTTGTTTTTTAATTTTGTTGATTTTAAAAGTTTACCGGAAACGAAGAATTTTAAATTTTTTTATTTAGCATTGATAATTGATGGAAAACAATTTATTGTCCCGATTCTGGTAACTCAGTGAATATCCTGTTTGTAATGTAATAAATAATTGCAATAATTGCTAATATCCAAATTAATAGTGCAATTTTCCTGAATATTTTAATTAAATTTTAATAGTCGTGAATTTTCCAATTATAGATACTTAGAAAATTCAATGTAACTCCACCAATAATTTATAAATTCTCTAAAAACTATTTATTTTTGAAAATTGTTGAAAATTCTTCATATTAAATCACATCAATATAGATAATTATAAAAAGAACTTCATAATTATCATTTTGAAAAAAGCATTTTTTTGTATTTTGAAGCCATTTTTAATCGTTCCAAACTCAATTTTTATAGTTTATTTAAATGAAATAAATTTTCCATATATTTTTGCCAGTAAAAAAAGAATATATTACAAAGATTGCAATATAACTTTTTTTTAATAAAATTTATTTATTTGTTTAACTAAATTTACCAAATAAAAATCTTTTTCAAATTTTTGGTTTTCTCTAAATGTCGGCAAAGGGTAAAGTAAAAGTTGCAAAAATTTACAGTTACTTTTATAATACTTTCACTTTCGCATTTATATCACTAATAAATAACAGTAAAAGGGTTTCCCTATTGCAAAAAGGGTAAATTTTTACGGCTGTTACATAGCACATTAATTTTTTTTTTATATTTTGACATTTTGTAAGGTCCAAGCAATTTTAAAAGCGTGCAAATTCTGCTTTTTTTAACGGAAAGTCTTTCCATGTTATTTGAAAATTTAAATCCATTTATTAAATACCTTTGCATAATTTTTTAAATTAATAATTAATAAAATTAATAATCAATGCATTATAACTGTGAAAAAACGATTTTTATATTTAAAAAAAAAATAAAGTGTAAAAAAAATGAACAAAAAAAATTAATTTACCACATTTTTAAATGATAAATTTCAAGTAAAACAAACACAACTAAAAAATAAACATTTCACACACATTTTGCAATTTGAAACTAATAAAATTACAAATGAAACAGCTATAATGACACTATCATTACCGATTTATCAGTAGTACGAGTACCAAAAACAAATCCACAATCAATTGCAAAAACTTACATAGAACTAATTAAAAGCGCAAATTTCTTCTCTTTAAACTTTCTATTTCCACATACAAATTACAAATCCTTTTCAGAATTTGCAAATGCATTACATGTCATTAATTATAATTCTCGCTTAATTAATGTACAATAAACGAAACATTATTGAAAGTAAATAATACAAATTATCAGATAAACGCCGCCAAGCAGTTGTTAATGCATCAATTGGCGACACGTTGAGATGTATTGAGATTGCCAAGAGATTAATTTAATGCTCTGTGTGTGTGTGTGTGTGCGTGCGTGCGTGTGTGTGTGTGTGTGTGTGTGTGTGTGTGCGTGTGTGTGTGTGGAGATTGTGCGCAGCATGGTACAAGCCATTAACGTCCCTAAAGATAGGATTAAATAAGGCTTAGGTAAGGCCAGCATGGCCAGCACCAATAATGTCACTTGACCAATGGTGTTTCTGCGAATGGTCCCTTCTCTACGCCGAACGAAGAGTACCAAGAATATTCCGAGAAAATTGAGCTGCATGAAGCTGCGAAGCTGAAAAGCGACCTTTAAAAGGCCATCAGCAGTGCAAGTGACGATCATTTTTAGTACAACTTTCTTGCTGTTTACTTGTCAATAATTATATGCTGTTTGTAGCAGTTTATTAAAGTTTTTAAAAGTTTTGAAGAGTTTTAAAAGTTGGAAAAGTTTTAAGTTATGGATACTTACAAGATGTGCTTTGAGGATAACTCTTCTTCGATTGTTCTGGATGTCATTCCGCCGCATTACAATCAGTTGAGTCCTCCGGTGTCGCCGGTTCTTAGTCCACATTGCAAAGGTACTTTTTTTGTTTTTTAATTTCTGTTAGTTTTTAAAAGCATTTTTTTTTCCAATAAAATTAATGCAATTTTATAAATTAAATTAATTATTTAAAAAATTTAAAATTTATTAATAAAAAAATTACAATTATTTAATTTTTGTAAATTAATTGATTGATTTCTTAATTTTTTTTGCAGGAGAACAGAACCCTGATGCTGGCAGAAGATACCGAACTGCTTTCACAAAGGAACAATTGGCTCGTTTAGAGAAAGAATTCATGACGGAGAATTATGTGTCGCGTCCGAGACGTTGCGAATTGGCTGCTCAATTAGGTCTACCAGAAAGTACAATTAAGGTAAACTTTAATTTCATCTTTCTTCTTCTTCTTATTATTTTTTTTCTAGTTTTCTTTCTTAAAAACTATAAAATTAATTTTATTTCTTTGGTTTTATATTTATAATTTTAAAATAAAATTATTTAAAATTAAAATTTTACTAATTTAAACAAAAAAATAAATTTCAATAAAAATTTAAAATAAAAATAAAAATTCTAGTGAACACTACTTGCCCAAAAGCTCGTAAGGATAAAAGAAGAGTTGTTATTCAATTAGCACCTCAATGCTAATGTTGCTTTTAAACGATTTGTATTTTTTAACGCACTTTTTTATTGCATCAAAAGCGCCGACAAACAATGTGCTTTGTTCTGCGCTGGTAGCCTAATTGACTGTATTACCAAGTGTTACTTTATTGCATCTCCTTTTTTTGTATTTTATTTTATTTTATTTTTCATTATTAAACTTTATAATTTAATTTATTTTATTTTTCATTATTAAACTTTTTATAATTAATTTTATTTTTCAACTTTTTTTTTAATTTAATTTATTTGATTTTTAATGATAATTTTTTTTTAATTAATTAACAAAATTCGAAACTGAATTAATTTATAATTTAATTTGATTACAGGTTTGGTTCCAAAACAGACGCATGAAGGACAAACGGCAAAAAATGGCCATCGCTTGGCCCTACGCAGCCGTTTACACCGATCCGATCTTCGCAGCATCTCTTCTGCAAGCCGCTGCCTCGACCTTGCATTATCCGCCGCCGCCCACGCAATACGTGCCCAGCTACGGAAGATTTCATCCGTACGGCGCCGGTCCTTACGGTGTACCGCCATCGGTTTACCATCATCAGCCGTCGCCTTCGCTAGCATTAGCACCGCCGCCGCAAGTTCCGGCAGCGCACTTGCGGATGGACTACTCGTATCCAAAGTTCGATCTGCATGCCAGCCGTGTTGCTTCCGGTTCTCCCATTAATTCGCAAAGCAGCTTGAGTCCTCCGGCTTCCGAGGGACTGCTCATTGCGGCCTCCAAGATGAAACATTCGCCGGTTTCGATGCATACGGTGGCTCCTTTGAATGAGAAAGTGCCCAAGTTGTTTCAACCTTATAAAACCGAAGTGTAATTTGATTTTAACTTTTTTGTTTTTATTTTTTTATTTTTTGTGTGCAAAAAATAGGAAACTGGTAATCAGGTTTTGAAGAGATTCCTGTAAATATTGTATTATAGTTCGGTGTAGATAATATAGTTTAAGTTATTTTTTCTGCGCGGTTGTAAAGCCTTTAGGTTTTTCTTTTCTCTGTTTTTAGTTTTGAGGAATTTAGAATTGAGGAAAATGTTGTTACGTTCAGTCGTTAATTTGTGATATATATTATATAAGTAATAGTTTAGTTTTTTGAAGTCTGATGAAGAATAAGCATTTTGTGACGATTTTTTTTTTCTTTGATCTAAAATAAATAAATAAGTCTGAGATCAAAAATTTGATTTTGATTTTTATTTTTTGTTATTAGTTTTTCTGTTAATTTTCATGATATGATTTTTCAGGTTTTCATGATATTCATACATTGATTAAGTCGTTGTTATTTCGGTTTTTGTTAGTCTTCATTTTGAAAACTTCGATCATGCAAAGAATTGAAGAAATTTTTTTCATTATTTCAATTTTTCAATTACATCAAAATGAATATCAATTATTTTCCATATTTCAATTTAAAACACCAGTTATTGATTAGTTTTGAAATATATTTAAGAAATAGAAATTCAATAAAAAAACATGGGTGGTAGATTTTAAAAGTAAATAATGATTAATTTCTTCAATTTCTAAGATGGAAGAATATAAAATAAAGTTAAGAAACCGAAATTGGGTAATTTTTGGATTTTAGATTCGTGAAAATATTTGAAATTTGCCCTAGGAAAAAACTCAAAAAACGAATAGTAAATAATAGCTATTATAATGATTTTAAATTTATTGAATCAAATTCTTTATCAAAATTTACAATGCATTAAATATTTCTACTTTCTAACGATAATTTTTTTATAATACTATTTTGATATTAAATTATTACTACCATTTTAATGTTTTATAAAAAAGAAAATATGAACTTTTTATTTTTAAGAAGTCATCCAATGTTTCCATCTAATGAATTTTCACTTTCCTCATTAGATTTATGTAAAGTGGGTTTCAATTTCAATTTCAATTTCAATTTAATAATAGTTTTCATCTTTTCGAGAATAAATTTGATCACTACTTTTTGATTTAGAGGATCTTTCAGATGATCCACGGTGTTTTTTTAAGATCTATCTTTTTCTGAACGATTTTTATAATTATCGTCATCAGATAAATCTCTAGATGTATTTAAAGAACCCGAATGCTGTTGGGAATGATCTCCCTTAATTAAATCATTATTTTCATCCAATGAATCTTTCAATTCTTCATTGGATTCCTTAAAATCAGTTTCATTTTTCACAGTAAAAACTAAAAATTTCATAACTTTTAGAAACCTAATCTGATGCATCTCTTCTAGTGGAACTGAGACTCTGAATAAGTAAGTTACCTATATTAGAAATTTCAGAAAATTTAAAGTGCTTAAAATCAGAAAAACTTCAAAACAAATTCCGTTGAGCAATATTTAAAAAAATAACAGATATCAATAAATCAAAGGGGAAAAACGAAATAATATTATATTTTTTTAAATAGAATTTAATTCTTTATCAAAATTTACGCAACTTTAAGTAGTTTAAAATGGTTTAACTTTAATATTATTATTCTTTACTCATTGAGATTACCATTTTAATGCTTCATAAAAAAAAATATTTATTTTCTATTTTTAAGAAGTCTTTCAGTGGCTCAGAACCTTTGAATAAGTTTACTTTATTAAAAAAAATTGAAAATGTTTAGTGCTTTTAAAATCATTAAAACATTAATGTTTTTTTTTGTAAATCCCGTTAAGTAAAATTAAGAATCTTAAAATCAAGACACCTTAAATATAAAAATAAAACCATTTCTAATTTTTATAAAATTAAATTAAACATTAAATTAACAGTTTCAGCTTTAGTTTTAATTTGTTATTTGTAACTAAAATCCAACAATTAACTTTAAATTCATCTAAATGAACGAATTACGGGTATAGATTGATAAATGACCACTGACCACTGAGCACTGAGCAATAAAGAAACAAATAACAGGAATAACAATGAAATAACAATAAGGCAACAGAGGAAGAAAGGACAATCAGCCAATGGTTAGTACAGTGTTAATTGAGATGAAAACGAGCGCACGTTTTCACATCTACCATACAGCATCTCTTCCTTCCTTGATAGATTGACAGATGCTGCGTTCTCCTCGTGTCCTCCCACACACACACAGAGAAACACAAACCACATAAGCCACATAAACCCCAAATGGCCCAACTTATTCATTCCAAACGATTAACTTTCCCGCTTGTAATTGTCCCTTTATTTCCATTTATTAGCAAACGCTTTATCCCTTGTACATCATCAGATAAATGCTGCGATGTCCGTGATGGTGATGCCCATGATGGAATAGGTGATAAACCAATTAAGCCACAATTTATTACCTTTAATTGATCCATCACCGCACGCAGAATTCGAGAATTACATTAGGGGTGGTTTGTGCAATGATTTCAGTTGTTAAAGCATTAAAGAAATATTTTGAAAAAAAAAAATTTATTGAATGGATAGAATATGAGATATAATAAATAAATAAAAAATACTTAAAAATTTTTTTTTAGTTTTTTTAGGGTGCATGAAGCATATTTGTAGTTTGTGATGTTTGTAATATATAGTTATAGAGTCGGCAGTTTGTTTTGCTTAAAGGCCTTAAGGGTATAGGAAGGAGGACTAAGGGAGGAAAGGATCGAATGACCGCAAATTTAGGCGTTTATTTGACAATGCGGAACCAATTGATTTACCACTTTTAGAACCACTCTTTGCTGGAATTGCACGCATTCAGCATCTAGTTACCGTAATAAAACCAAAGCGATGACCAAAAGTTTATTGAACTCTGTGCTATCTATCTCTCTATGCATATAACAAAACTCCCCGTCTTTTCACAACGAAGAGCAACAACTTTATACTGCTGCCGCAAATGTTCTCGGAACCAAGATGAAGTTGAAGAAGAAGAAGAAGAAGAGTACTAAATGCATTTTGTGTGCTGCACTGCTGTGCAACTAATCAATTGAACCACAAAAACAGAATGTTTGCTTCGAATTTTATTTATTATTATTGGTGGTGCGCTATGCTACTTCTTCCTCTCGAAGTCGAAGACATTTTGAAGTTTACTGATTTATTACTACTGAATTTTTAAGGAAAATAAAAACTTAAAAGAATTGCTTTTTATTATGATTTTTATTTGTGCAAGGCACAAGGAAAAAATGATTTCTTTGCAAAATTGTCAATTTAATCGCTATTTTAATTTTTTTTAATTTAAATTAAATTATTTGCAATGTGTAAAAACAAGTAGAAACTTAAATTAATTATTTGCTGAATTTTTTTAACTAAATTTCTTGGAAAATTTAAAGATAAAATAGAAATAATTGAATTTTTTTACTATTGAATTCCATAATTTTGTAATTTGTAACCACCTTACTATTGTTTTTAATATTTTATTTAAAGAAAACGGTTAGGCTTAAGGAAGAAGTAATAATTGTTCCAAAGAGATATTTTTCAATAGAATCTAAATAATTTATTTATATTTCCATAGTTTACTTGATTTTCGAATTAAAAAATAAATACATCTGAATTGTTTAAATAGCTGGTTTTTAAAATGATGAACTTAAAATTTAACGCATTTTTTCTCTCACAAAAAGCAAATAATTTGAAATTATTTATGGCAAATTAAAAAAGGCATTTATTTTCAAAAGAAATAACATTTATTTGAAATAAATCGGTGAAATGGTTTACGAGTTATAACTAAAAGCTCATTTTGTTTTTGAAACCGCAATTTGGAGAGCTTTTACTCCTAGAGGAAAAACTTCTTCAGCTGGAAAAACATATGTTACATTTTTTTAAAGGTAATTAAATTTGCAATAAATTAATATTTTTAATTTTAATATTTTTAATGTAATTAAGTTTAAAAAACGAAGCGAAATTTGAATTATTTAAATTTAAAGGAGTGGAGCGGTATGTGGAAGACAAAGTTTATTTTTTTAGTAATTAAAATTAAAATTTAAAAATTTTTCTTTACATTTATAATAAATATTTTCTTTTCTTTATGTTTCAGTGATTTTTTCCAGAAAAATGTAATTATAATTAATTTTTAATGAGCCATTTTTGGAAAATATCAAAAACCGGCAATTTTGGGAGCTTTTTGTTAAATCAACAAAAGTAAAAATTGCATATACTTAAATTTTATATCATTTTAAAGCTGTTATAAAATGCTTTTAAAAAATATAAATTTAGTATTTACAATTTGGTTAATTTCGCAATAATAATTAACGAAAGTCATGGGACTCAAAATAAATTCAGTCGCTCATTGCATTCCGGGTGTTTTGCGAGATTTTTTTTTTCTTTTTTTTTTTAATATAATAATTAAGTAATTAAAATTTTACTAATTACTTATATAAATAAACACCTTTATATACACAAATAACAAATAATATATAATAAAATAATTTTATTAAGGCATTAAACTTTATATTTGAAACTGCGATTGCAGATACCATAAAAAATGCGCAATGTTATTTTCCAAAACCACCTCTATTTCCAAAAAGCGCAATAAAAAAGCATTTAGAAATTTTTGCAAATACGACGTGTTATTTGATTTGTACCGTTAGATTTTCCTTTTTCATTTTTTTTTTCTTTGTATATTTGCCGCATTTTGGCTCAATATAAAAACCGTAACAGCTACTTTACGGCACCCCCAGTAAATGCAAAAAAAAAAAATACGATAAGCATTGCGCAGTTTTCGATGCAAAAAATGCCGTAAGAAGACTCTAAATAATGTAACTAACTGTTCAATATTGCATTTTGGGATTTTAGGTGCACAATATTAAGTATTGCAGTGCACAATATATTCTTTTTTGCATATTTTATTGGTTTACTATTACTGTTATTCAGTTTTATGCACTTATTTTGGGTGCATTTAGAGCTCGGAACGTTGTAAAAATATTTAGCAGCTATCATTGCAAGGAAATTTCCTTTTAACAGGTGCCTTCGAATAATAGTCTTAAGTTTATTTATTTAATTAGTCAAATAAGTGAAGAAATAAGTGAAAATCTGGAAAATTGTAATTTAATTAAACATTTTTAACTTTTTATGTTTAAGTTCATTGAGTTAATTATTTTTATTGTTATTAGTAACTGTCTAAAATAAATTGATTTTATTTATAAAAAAAAATTATTAATATTTATTTTAAATAAATGATTTTTTTTTTAAATTGAAATTAAAAAAACTAATAGAAATTTAGTTTATTATAAATAAAAAGTCATCTGCAAAGTCAAATTTAACTTTAAACAAAATTTCTAAGCATAAAATGCTATTAAATTAATATTTGTTTTAAATATAAAGTTAAAAATTAAAATAAATATACTGAATAATAAAAATATAATTAAAAATAACAAAATTTATCACCATCCTTGAAGTTCCTTTAAATTTACAATTTCCAAGATGCAAAACTAGTACAGATTTTGCACAAATCGGCAAAATTTTATTGAAGCACCATCAGCCTGTAAAAATTAACTCTTTGTAGAGAAAACGAAAAGGGTTCTTGGTATTTTCAACTTTACTCACAATCTTACATAAAACTAGGCTCTGTCGGTTACATCATAAAATCTAAAATTGTAAAATTCGTATAGAGTTGTGTCATCTGGTATAAAATCGAAGTGGACAATTTTGAAGAAGTCGAGGAAAAGGGTACCAAAAGAGGAGACCATGGGTTTCATCATAAAATATTTCCTTGGCTTATTTGCTCTGGAAAAATGCAACGACTACGGCTGCAATAGAAAATGGAAAAGAATCATTGAAATTGTTGCGCCATAAAAATATTTGCACTTAACTCTTATAACTCTTGCAAATTGCGCATCATGGAAACCATGTAAACCGAAAAAGGGAACAGCAAAGTCCATAAAATATAATATGAAATTCTCTATTTGCTGCTTTAAATTTGCCTTCTTAAATCACTTGCAATAATACAGCAATAATAAAAATTTCCAAGAAATTAAATTCTATTCTATTTTCGTTTGCTTTTGTTTTTCATGCTGAAATTAAAAGAAGTTTTGGAAAATGTTGCAAAAGTTTATTATTCAAAAAATAATTTTAATTATCAATAAGAAGCTTGCTTATGAGAAATTATTAATTAATAAATTTTTATCGCATTTTTTTAAAGAAAACAATAATTGACAACTGGAATCGTATAAAACAATAAAAAGACCTAAAAAAATGTAATATTAAAGCAATTAATTACTTTAAAATGTTACCAATTTTTCTTTTATTGTTCAGATTCAGGTTTAAATTTTTTAAGATTTTAACAAAGCGTCTTGTAAAGTGTTGCCATGTCAAAATATATGTAAAATATTTTTCAACAGAAGCCGGACCATTGGTCACACCTCCACATGTCGTCCCTTTTCTCTTCGTTCGCTTCGCATGCATTCTGAGGAAAAATTTGTTCCACCGGAACACTGTTTCGCTACAAATCGACAATATTGAAAGCATATTGTGAGTATTGTGACAATCATCCAGTGCGGCATGACCAATGTGTTGACGGAAAACATCTCTTTCTTTTTCGGCTACTTTACTTCTCATTTCTTTGCATATGCAGAAAGCTTCTTAACTTTCCAATTACAGTGATTCCTTACTTGCATTTTTAATAATAATAATAATAATTTATTATCTGCGCCAGAGGTCTTTCTGCCATCATGCATTTTTATTAATTGGAAAAATGTAAGTAAATATAATTTAATTTAAATTGAAAACTTCCTTATTGATTTTATAATGTCAACTACAAAAAGAACCGGCTTTTTCTTCAATCATTTTGAATTTTATTAGACTGAATATGTCTTTATATTTTAGCAAAACTAGAAATTGAATCAAAAATTATTTTCTAAGGAAGAAAAATTGTTCTTTTATACCATTTCTCTTTTTTTTTTTTTTCATTTTTTTTTTCATTCGAATAAGCAATTAATTGGCAATTTAAAATAAAATGCAAATAATTGTCCATAAAAATTAAAAAAAAAACCTGTAAATAAAGATTTAAAAAAATATATTAATTTGTTATAAATCCTTTTAGTTTTAAGATTAAATTTTCACAAAATCTATACATAGAAATCCAAATAATGAAAAGATTCCGAAGAAAAGTATTAATTTCTTCAATGTTAATTCTCTAATCCGGTTTTAGGTATAATAAAACTAAATTGTACATTGAAAATACAGTGAAATTAAATAGCGGAGGTATTAAAAATTAATCTGTCACCTGTCGATTTACAAATCTCCGTACCATTCTTCAATATATTGGCAATTGGATTAAAGATTGGATTTAAATATTTAATTTAAACATGGTAATGACTAACGAGAGTTGTTTCATAAACTTTTCAATCTTTATTGCCATTTTAAATGCAACTGAATTGAATAAAATTGAAATTTTCTAAATTATTGATTAAGGTAAATGTGAAAAAAGTTTAAAATTTACATTTAATTCAAATCGTTCTTAAAGAAAATTTATTAAATTATTATTTATTTATTAAAATATTAAATTTTGAAATAAAAAAGGAATTGTTTTATTTCATTTTTGGCTACTTGATTTCTTGTTTCCTTTCATATGAAGAAAACTTAGTAACTTTGCAATAAAAGTTTTTGCTTATTGGCATTTTTAATAATTAAATAATAAGAATTTAGAAAAGGATTACAACTTTATACCAAATTATCTAAATTTTAATTTATTTGGTTGTATTTTTTTAAGTTTAAATTTGAAATTTTAAAATTGAATTTAAAGTAAATTAAAAATAAATTTTAAAACACAAAAATTAATATTTATTTACTTTCTGAATAAAGAAAGATAATCAATTTATTATTATGTAAACAATTAAAATTTACTTTAATTAGAAAATTACGTTTTGCAACATTCTATCAATTTGAATTTAAAATTTAAAAAATATATTCCTTGCAAACAATTAAAAAATGCAAACACTTTAATTTAAAACGTCTTTTTCTTGAAAAAAAAAATAATCAAACAACACATTATAATTTACAAATTCCCAATGTTCGTAAATAATCGAATCGAAAGCAGTGAATAAATTTCGTTGGAAAATTCGAAATTCCAGTTAACTTTGGCTTCGGTTGTTAGTTGAGCCACAGTTGAGCGTCATCAATAAGAAAATGAGCGAAACGCTACCGGTAGGTTAGACCTAAATTATTTTATTAAGTGCAATATAACAATATTGCTATTAGTAAACTTTATTACCATTATTATAGAGTCGGCAAATGGTATGGTAAGTTCGCTTCGGA
>JASKGO010008007.1:0-18814 GCA_030556065.1 Holobus sp. GC000080 | reverse complement strand
TTTCTAGACGCGAACTATTAACATTTTTAAGAATAATTTAACAAACTCAAACAACCAAAAGTAATAAATAATGTCAACTGCTTAAGTAATAAAATATGAAAAATATTGATTACTCACACTGATGACATGATTTAAAAGTCACATTAATTGAAATGATGGTATTATCAGGTTTTATAATAGTCTTTTTATTTTATTTTTCATTTTGTTGAAGGTTGGAGATTGTTTCGGGCTTATTCTAAAAATGTTCATGTCTTCTCAATTCCCTAAATAACGATATAAAAATATCTTAATACTCTTTTTATGATGAATTCTAATAATGAAGTTAATATTTAAATTTTATTTCAAATAAGGCGAATAAAAAATAAAACTGATTAATTAGAAGCCACTCTAGAAATATTTTATTATTCCATTATAGGTTTAAATAACTCCTACCTAGCGAATATACATCATTTAATTAAAATGAATGAAAGGTTAAGTGCTTTGAAATAGTTTGCATAAAAGATTACCTTGATATGAAAAAAAAATTCCAGGGTTTTTCCCGACCAAAAGAATAAAATAAACAAAATAACTCATTTTTTAGATTAACTTTAATAACAAACAAAAAAATTACCAATATAGTGTCATTTTTATTAAATAAAATCATTTTTATATTAATTTCAATTTGTTTGCAATTAATTATACATGTTCATTTCTGCAATAGATTCTACATAAAAAAGTGTCTTCACAGTCTTATAACTTTCAAAAATTAGAGATATATGACCATTTTTAGGTACCGCCAAAAACAAATATTCATGTATTAAAATACAGAATCAAAAGATGATATGAAAAATCAGACGTGGCCATCTATATTTTCAGAAAAAATAAACTCAAAATTCAATAGTGCAATCTGAAATTTATAGTATCTGAGATTTCCCTGAGGGCCAACAAATTTGGTCCACCCTGTACAAGCTGAACAAGCCGAGCAAATTTTCAAAGAAGCTTAAGGGCTTAGGTTGTTTATCCATAACGTCACATCGTAGCCAAGCATCAGCCAACTAATTATTTATTGACCTTGCAGGTGACATGGATCCGACACAGAGACTTGCACTTGTTAACGGTGGGTCGTCACACGTACACGTCCGATCAAAGATTCACCAGTATCCATAATCCGATGACCGAGGAATGGACACTGCAAATTCGCTACCCTCAAAGGCGGGACAGCGGAATTTACGAATGCCAAGTGGGTACCACTCCACCATCCGGCATCCTGATGACCCTTAGCGTCGTTGGTGAGTACTTCTCGTACAATATTTGCGCAGTATTTTTTTTTCTCTTTTTTTTTTGAAGTACGTATATAAGGCGTAAAAGGATTCAAAAGTATGCAAGTGCTTTGCGCTACCCGTAACACGAGAATCGATTTTCCGAGACGCGTTTTATATATTTCGTATCTTTTTTTTTGCATTTGGTGGCGCGGACGACGGCAACTTTCCAACCGCCCTCCAAAATCCTCCGGTGTCAGCTTTGGTCCGCATAAATCTTGGTCGGCGTTCTGTGACAGTTGCTCCGGCGATGACATTGCGTCAGCTGCTGGTTTTCGCACTATACACAATCAGTCATCTAGTCCAGGTTTTCTCTCGCGTATAAAACGGACCAGTTTAACTAACTTTGACTTGTTAATAAATTATAAATGCACCACCTGAGACAAAATGCGACGCGACCAAATTGCAATGGCGATGACTTTTTTAAATTTGCAAAATATTGCTAAGAATAATTTTTTTTAAGTTAATTTAGTTTTTAATGAAAAAATACAAATTTGCGGATAAAATTTGAATAAAAAAGGATTCATTTTCTTTGAATATTTCGCAAAGTTTTTGTCACTATCTAAGCATTTAATAAAGTCTATGCGAAGTATTTTCGGGGAATGCAGAATGCAAATGAAACGGAAGTTTTAAATTAAATGCCAGTCGGTTTTCCACTGTGCCGAATAAAAGGAGAGAAAGGTTAGTGGCTAAGATATTTTCCGCTATTCAACGAAATCCCAACGTTTCTTAATATAATTTACATACAATTTTCATTACACCGAAATATAACCAACAAAGAAAACACCGGAAACTTGCGAGCGATCATGGTGCAATCTGGGTCATTCGGTTTTTATTTATTTCTAGTTGAACCACTCTTAAGTTGAAATTAAATTTTCTTTTTATTTGCTTTCCTAAAACTTTATTGCAAACAGTGATTGAAAAAAAATTCTGAACAATTTTGAAATTAAATAATTTATTAAATAGCTGAAAACAAATTTCCTGAAAGATTACCAAAAATAACAATTAATGAAATAGTCTTAAATTTAAAAAAGGTATAATTTTTTTATATAACGCATGATTTTACAATTGTTATCAGAAGTAATCAACTTCTTAAATAAAACTTCTTAACTTAAAATGGAAACATGATAAAAAAATCGGTTAAAAAATAAATAAATGTCATGAGTGGTAGTAAAATTTGTGTCACCCTGTATATTAAATGAATTAATTATTTGCTTAAGCGGTAAAAATAGAAGTAAAAAACATATTTTTGGCCCTTCGTTTGTCGTGAATCACCCAGGATGTATTGTCCAATGGTTGCAATATGTATGGGCCGGCGCCTTCACATCAGACCTATGATATAATTAAGTCTAAAATTACCATTGCAATTTTATGAATGATTATTTGTTCACTAAAAATATTATTATATGGTATAATTAATATATTTTATAGCTCAGAACTTGCTTAATTTAACCATATTGATTTTACACTATATTCAAATAACCTATGCAGTTAAGCATAAAAATCCAAATAAAATATAAATTAAAAACAAAACTCGCTTGCCAAAATACAATAACGCATTATTATTGCACTGATAAATTTATATTAACCAATAACTTATGCCAAATAATATTGTTGTACGAGTATTTTATTTTCGGGAAACGTGAATAGAAAACAGATTACTTAAACCGCAGTCCAATTGAATTTAAATTAGCATTGACGTTTACGAATAATAAAATTGCATACAATAACAATTATGCAAATGCATCTCTAACAGCAGCCTGTCGAAAACTGCCTATTATTTGGTAATTGTTTGCACGAGAGCATTGTTGCCCAAATTTAATTATCTTATTTCATCATATGCCTGTCATTCTATCGATTTTAAATTCGGCATTGGTATTTAATTTTACTAATTTAACTTTTTTAATTTCACATTTAAAATAATTACTCCAACACAGCACGTAATTTAAAAAGGTTTTAAAACTTTTGCTAAGTGAAACAATGGGGTCACTACTGAGAGGAAGATTAATATTGAAACAGTTGCACTCATTGTAGTAATAGCTACATTTGAAATGTATAAAGGTAGTAGCTTTGTCCTTAATATGGGGGTTAACTGGCGTCTCTCGTTATTAACATTTCGGATATTTTATTAGGGCCCTGCTCCCACGCAAACGCCAATGCATGGCGGACAAAGTGTTAGAATTTAATTAAACTTACCGAAATTGTGTGTCAATTATTTGCGAAAATTTACTCGGATTGCTTTTTACAATATTGCAATACAAATGAATGAATTGCGTGAATTCTGAAACAAATTCAAGGAAAATATTTTGGCCGAAATGCGCTCGAAACTTCAGACTTTTCGGCTTGTTCTCGGTTCATACAGTTTGTAAACCTAATGTCATAAATTATACGTTGGTGTGAAATTGCCCCTTGCAAAGCGCACACTATTACAATTCTCATTGAAACTTTTGAATTAATGATTACTTTTATGATCAATTCGTTTGTTAGATATAACACTACAATTAACGTTGCGTAATTAATTCTTTAAAGTGTTATTACGTGAAGTATTAAGGTACATTTTTTATATAAATTGATCGTGCCAATTGCAGTTCTCGGAAACTGTAAGCATAAATAGAATGAAAACATTTTTTTAATTATTTTTGATTATACAGTGTCCGATAAAAAAGTTTCTAATGATAAAACGTCTTTGGTTTTGTTTTAAGCATTTTTTTAAATTTAGTTTCGGTATAGAACAAAATCATCCTAAAAATGTATTAATATGTTTAGAATCTATTACTGAAATGAATATTTTGATTCAATTAAAAACAACAGAGCGAGTAAAAATTAATTAATTTTTTTCAATGGAAATGACATTTAAACATGACTTCTGTTGTTTTCTTTTAACTTATTTAAGCTATATCGAAAACATTGAAAAAAAAAAGAAGTAAATTATGTTTATTTTTAAGAAGTGGTTCATTTAGAAATTATTAGTATGTTATTTTCGACAATTTAATCCCGAAACGAAAGGGAGACCTTATTTTTATGTGAAAATGAGTTAATATAAAATCACTTCATACAATCGATACAAATTTTCCTTGCGTTTTTGCCATTAAATAAAAATAAATCATTGCGTTATTAGATTTTGAATTAAATGGGTTTTAAGAACGTTTTTGCTTGAAACCGTTATTTTGAAAAATATTGAATTTGTGATCAATGTTCGAAAATGTTAAAAATCGAACTTTTTGTTATAACAGCAAAAAAATATATAATAAAAGTTAAATAAAATTTCAAAAGATGATTGGAAAAACTAAATTACGGCATCTTTGTTACAAGGAAAATTTTCTCCGAAAATGAAATCCTCCTTTTTTAGAACTAGTAGTTTTAGAAATCCTCTATAAGATAACCAATTTGATCCACCCTGTACCTACAATACTTAAATTAATAAATTCTTGAGTTAGAAGTAAGTTGGTAAGGGAAAAGTATTAGGAAGTTTTTGCTAATGAAATTATAATAAGTGTATGGATCGTAGGTAATGTCTTGAGTGTCTTGCGTTGTTCTTGTCCTAAGTGATTCTCACCATAATTGTCTGTTGCAGAACCTATAACGACCCTACTTGGAGGTCCAGAAATGTACATTAACAAGGGTAGCACGATGAACCTGACTTGCATAGTAAAACACAGTCCGGAACCACCGCCCAGTATTTATTGGACGCACAATGCGGTCGTAAGTATACCTGAAACGATCTCACATTCCATAAAAATGGCTTTAATTTTAACCATTTATCATTATATCCTCATACTTTTTCCATCGTTTTATTGCACGTTTTTGCGCCGACCATTTGTTGTAAATATTGCAATTCCAACTGTAATTTATTGCTGGAGAATTTTGTTTTATATTTTAAATGAATTACCGCTTTTGGTTTTGATACTATAAATAATAAAGTTATTGGATAGTATAGCTTGCTTTTGCTGGCTATAAAATAACATTTCAAATTGATTATTCGTTTCGTACTGGAACTTGCTCTTTTTTTCAAATCACTGTTATTGAATTTTCAAGATGAAACTATCTTAATTTACTATTGGAATCTTGAGCAATTGCTATTTACAAATTGAATTGTCAATAAAGAAAACAAAACAGGCTTTAAAAACATTTTGTCATTGTAAATAATTAATTAAATTTATAATTGCAGCTAATGAAAAATAATTTATTTATATTCTCGCGTTAACGATTGAGCAATTGAAAGAAATCACTTGAAAGCCGCTAATTGTGGGTAATTGGTTCCTTTCGGTACGCAAATTGCGGTCAATGAATTAGTCAAGCCGATAAAGAAACGGAAAGCGAGAAATTAATGGGCCAGTTTAATCGCTTCTCAAATCCTTTCGCTCGAAAAAAGGGCCTTTCAATGAGGAAATTTATCTTTCAAAGACTCTAAGTCTTATTTAATGTGCTTTTTCAGTCTTTGCAAAAAGCAAAACGGCTTATACTTTCTCTTGATATACTCGTATATAAAAACAAACAAACAAAAACAAATATTTCACTTACTTACTTACGTAATAAAATTATCGGAAAATATTTTCCACTTTTGTGAAAACAGAAAATTATGTCAAAAGCAATGAAAGCAAATGAAAACATGGTGTGAGGGAATAATAGGCGATAAATGCGAAAGCTTTTAATCCCGTAAATCGAGACTTGAATCCTTAAAGCAATCACGTCGGGTCAAGGATAATAATGGGGTTTGGCTGTCAATTATGTAACAAATGATTCCAGCAAAACAAGATTGTCATTTGCAACATTAATATTCATCTGCAATTAATCTTTGTTAAGAGAGGGGGACCCCATGACGAAACTTTATCCCGTATCATGAATTCCCGGCACAAATACAGCACAACACTGATAGTCCCCCCAAAACAGCAATAATAAATGGCGTCACTTGAATTACCAACTAAGAGAAACAGGGAAATGTTTTTAAGCCGCTGCCGAACGTGTCCTGATCCGATTTTGAGAAATCCGATAAATAATTTCCCTTTTTTATAAAAAGAAAGGTCCTTTGAAATTGCATCCTTTTACACTCGATCGCGCTGCAACCCTTTGATAAAATCTCATTAGTAAAAATCCAAGATTGAACTTTCTCCACTCGAGAAAATGTCACGCAAAATTGTGCTTGTCGATGAAACTACTTTTAGCGTTAAACTAGTTAAACATTGCGCCATTCGAGGCGTTAATAGCTCAATTAACACGAAACTGAAACGAAAATAATAATTTTTTTTGCAAAAAAAAATATATTGAAAATTAGAAAAAATAATTGCTTGCGGAAATAAATAAATTTCGTGGTTGCTGAAGTTTGCGGAGGAAATGTAAGAAAGAAATATCCGCGGAAATTAGTCTTGGTTACGTTCGGCTCGAGGCTATTCGTTTTCATTATATTAAGCAAGTCATTCATTATATAGTGGTTCATTAAAAATGTGTCTTCTCATTGCAGGAAATTAATTACGATTCGCCTAGAGGCGGCGTCAGCGTAATCACTGAAAAGGGTGACATTACGGTTAGCTATTTGCTTGTGCAAAGGGCCAGGGATTCGGACTCTGGCAAGTACACCTGTAATCCTTCCAATGCAAATCCTAAAACCGTCATAGTTCATGTTCTCAATGGTAAGTTGTTTACTTTCTTCTGTATTTGCACATAAATATTTAGTTGGAGAACTTTACTGGCCTTTGTGTACTCCAATTTCCCCGACTTATTTACTCATAACTCTACGATAAATATACACACAATTCTTTTTCGTTCTTTTTATAGCTATCTATATTTACTGATTACTTTTCTTCAGAATTACGTAAAAGCTATTATAGTATTATTTTTATGCTTTTATTTTTAGAAAATATTCAATTAGAATGTTTTTGCTAGAAAAATGAGCTGTGAGCCATGAACTACTTTCATTTTCTTTTTAGAATAAAATTGATTGGTTTGGGTATTAAATATTATACTTATGTTTTGCACATATTTTATTAAAAATATGCCATTTATAGTTAATGATTTCCTTTTAACAAAATTATATGTTTCGATAATAAATACTACCTCTTTACCAAATTATGGTAATCATTTCTGTTTTTATTTTTGTTCCAAATTAAGGCATTTTAAGATATATTGCTTATATAAATTTAAATAAAATATAAAAATCTTTATTAGTAATTAGAAGTCTTCTTACAATTTTCGTATTTTAATAGCAACACGGGTCAGTATTTTCTCAACTTTACGCTAAAGTAAACTGAAAAATTTCATTGCACAGATCGCAAGTCAATTTCTTATTTTTTGGCCCAAAATTACATTTACAACAGATTAGATTTATTGTATCCCCCATATATTTTTTTAACGTTTGTGCTTTTATGTTCTTTGAAGCATCGACAACTGTTTAAATATGAAATATTGCTTGGTTTTTCAAAATGAAATGATTAAAACCCGTTTATTCATCTCTTTTAATCAGAGTTTTTTGAAGAAATTTGTACCATAATTTGAGATAGAGGGAGTTGAGGGGTGTAAGTGAATTGACGGTAGGTTGCTAACCCGACGATGCTCCGATGATGATGATGGTGAGATAACGTTCCCTGGATCGATGATGGCTAATAAGGAAAGAAAATATGTTTAATATGATGCGCTATATTTCGTGTGACTTGTAGAACTACATTTCAAAGGAGACTGCCCGTTATGACGTTTCTTAGAATATCGATATGTAGTATGATAGGTATTAACAAGACTTTTACTTTATATGAACTAGATTAAAATAAAAAAAGTGAATTTTTAGTGGACATAATAAAATAATAATAACAATTAAAGAAATAATTTGTGTGAAGGCGCCGGGTCCACAACAAAAATGGACCTAAGCAAAATGTTTTCTTAAGTTAAATAATTTCGCAATACATTTGATACTGAAAAATATATAATTTATTCCATTACATAATTTTTATATAGTTCAGAAGAGAAAAATAACTTGGAAAAAATTATTAACTTTTTTATGGCTTAATAACTGAAAAGCATTACATATGTGATAACATAAAAAACACGTTGTAAACTTTTTTCGAGTGTAGCCAGAGCCACACACGGAAACATAAAGAAGAAACACATATAAATAATAGGAAAATTTTGTAACTGGAAGCATCCCCCGGGTACAAATCGCGCTGGATTAGAAGGTCTTACTTTCGGTCACGTTGCATCAATGTAATTCCCTTAACGTTTCCCCAGGATCAATAGCGACAACTCAATAAAAGAAGTCATTCTTTCTGTGCTACTGACTTCTACTTGGCTAACGGAAAATTCACCGACTCTGACAGAAAGGGGAATAAGAGTCTTGAGTAAATATGAACCATAAAAAGCGCACATTTAATATATTTCGTACCATGGAAACTTGCGACTGCAATTGGCTCGGCAAGTGCATTTTGCACCGATATCGAGGGTCGTCTATTCTATTGAAATAAGGAGCCGGTTAATGAATGACAGGTGTTTCGAACAATTCTACCGAACAATTAACACAGCGTACAATTGCGGCAAATAATTAAGCAGGAGGAATGTTGGGGTCGTTTTCCATTGACGTTTGACACCACACTTCTTGAAACTTAATTGATGTGTTCTCAAAGTAGTGGCAATTGCACTTTAAGCTTTAGTTGTGAAAAAAAAACAACGTTTTTTTCAGGCAAAATGATAACTTTTGTTTTATTTCGTTTAAAAGTGGGAAAGTTTTAAGGGGTTAGTCTTGTTTATGTTGATGCAAAAGTGCATTTAGTTTCATTTTAACTTTATATTTGAAAATATTAAACTGTCACATTCAGCAACTGAAGGTGGCCCACCTCATGCGTTTATGTATTTATCACCCAATTGAATATTTCACATTTATTTATACCATAAAATATTTTTAATGTTGAAAAAACAAATGAGTTTCTATATCAAATTCAAAGTTTTGGGTTTTTTGGTCAAATTGGGAGTGTTACCATATTGAAATTTATGCCAATTAAATATGAATTTATGTTTAATCTAATTATTCAAAGTTTTAAATAAAGAAATTAAAGATGCGCATCACTTTTCTTCTTTGTCCATTGGTGTAGAGTAAATGGTAAGCCGGCGCCTTCACATATGATAATTTAAATTAACTATTATAAAAACCAGTAATTCAAAAGGTAAAAAAATAAATTCTCTTGTCACCCTTTAGCTACTGTCCTGTAAACAACTAAGTAGTGACTTTATAAGAGCTATAAAAAGTTTCACATTTTTTTGAAAACTTATAAGAAGATTTTTTTCGAAAACTAGCAGGGAAGCAAAGATGTGGTCAATAATTAGAGAAATAGGATTTCTTTTTTCATGGGGGTGGAAGACACTGTGAGTGATTTCTTTATCTGGGATTTCAGGAGAACATCCGGCAGCAATGCAGCATGGGGGCCAGCTTAGGCTCGAGTACCCATTGACAGCATTTCTATTGACCACTTTGATGATTTTAGTGGGTCTGTAGAGCAGAAAGAAAGAAAGTACTGGAACTGCAACTGACAGCACATTCGGCCCATCCCTTCGCCAGCCTTGCCGCTTCGCTTCGGCTCGAAGAGACGGAGAAGAAAGAACAGAGGGGCTGCGTATTTTAATTTCAAGTGTTTGCGCGCGTAAAGGGTATATCCAGTGTGATCCTGCCTTTCAAGTGTACATAAACCAGTTTATATGAGACTCCAGAAGAGAGGGACGAGAGGCTCACAGGACCTTTCCAAGTGACAATTAACGAAGGGACAAAAAACAACGCAAATAAGTGTCAAAAACAATCGGTAAATATTTAGACTGGTAAGAGTGGTTCTTTTTTCAATACTACATGTAAAACAATTGTTTTTTCAATTCGTGCAATTCTCATTCGACATTGTTTATCCAACGTTCTTTTTTTCTCGCCGTTTGCAAAATTGTTTTTTTGCTATTTGTTGTTTTACTATTAAAAAATGCATATAGATATTTTATTATAAAATGTGTGTTATAAAGAGTTGCGTTGGAAATTTCGAGAAAATATTTGCAATGTACATAAATTTAACTCGTAAGGAATTATTATTAACGTAAATTTACTAATATTTGTTCTAACTATAAAATATTAATCGTATCTACACACCGAGAGAATGTTTAAGCAGTAATCACAAGGAATCTGTTTTAGTTTTTATTGTCAGATGAAGAAAAAAAAATACAAATAAAAATCAACTCATTGTTATTAATACCTATACACTTTTATGAACTGTATAATTGGTAATTGTGAAACTTTCAGCAATTTCCACAGCGCAAATTGCATTTCTTTCGGCGGCTCGCAATTTTTGTTTTTTTTTCCCCGAGTAAATAAATTTTGGCCGCGACAGGTTTGTAATAGAGTTTTCTTGTCGTTATTCCTGCCGTGAAATCTGCGACGCAAACTAATAATTTACTTATCCGATCGTCGTTTTTCCCTTTTCCGTAAATGTCTCGTAAATATAAGTGAAACCTGACTATTTTACAATGTTTAGCCGTGGCGGCGGCATTTTCGCCAAAGAAGACACGGCTCGTAAATTATCTCTTTCGGCGTTTCAAGGTGTATGTGCGTTGCACACGCAAATACCGGAAGTGGCGAACGCGCGCGGCTTATCTATAAGTCCATTAAAACTTTTAAATTCCATTAAAGTATCTTCGAATTCGATTTAATGACTCCATTCTTCTATGAGTGCATGCTCGGCCTCGGCGGATGAATTCGTGGTGCTATCAGTGCTATTATAAATTCGCCGTTTCGCCTTTTTCAAGCTGCTTAAATGAAACTGACTGACTAACGGTATTATTTATTTTCCCGGCGTCGCAGTCTCGTAACAATATTTACACCGTGTGCTCGGAACGTTTAACAAGAATGAAATGACAGTGCTCGAGATTAGGGCTGAAATTATTTCCGCGCACTAAGACTCGGTTGACATAATCGCTAAAGTTTCTATTAAAACTAGTTTAACGGCGCTAAATATGCGCATGCACTTGAAATCTCCTAAAGGGAAACTCCACTGGCGAATCTGCAATCCAAATTAATTTCATATTGTTGAATTTCCTCTTAATTAATTTCCATTCTTTTTTGGGCTTATTCAAACAGATGGTTACTGGATGTTCCAACAATTGAAATCATTAAATAGTTCTTCCGGTGAAATGTAATTAATTTAATTTTCAATCTTGGGAAATAAGCAGTTATCTTTTAAATGAGAAAGTTATTGATTTTCATAACACATTATTTTTGTCTAACGATTCTGGCAGTAGAAGATAAAAAAGAAAAGCGTAATAGAAAATAAATCACAACTTGAAACTATTATTTTTAGGAGAAAGTAAGAGATGTATTAAAAAATTAAAAAAATATAAAGTAAATTCTATTTAAAATATTAAAGTATTTAACATATTTCCGGAAGGGAAACTCCAATGAAACTAATTAAGAATAAGATTTGATAAGGCATATCATAGAAAAATAAAGTTTCTAAATTTAATTAAATGCATTTTACTTGCAAACTCTTGATGGTTCAAACTTTTAGATCACAATGAATTTTTATTTTTTCAAAAGTTCAATTTTTTTATCCTATTTGTTTTTTATTCTTGTTAAAAAATAAATTTCTGAAATTAATTCCATATACTACTTTAATAAAAAGTTTGTAACCCAATAATAAATGGTTGTGAACGTTATTTCCATGTATATTAAGCATTTACCGCAAATCAAGTTTGCAGTTTCGGAGCGCGAAGAGAATTCCCGGAAATTTCGAAAACTTTTTAAGGCACTCTCTAAATGTTCCATTTCTTCAAGGTATATTACGAGCAAAAGGTGAGTGGAGTGTTAAAAATAATTGAGATTGCGATCATTAAGGGCTTTATTTCCAACTACAAAATATCTAGCGAGCAAACTTCTCGAAAATAGAAATACCAACCAACAACTGTGCAATTACCTTCCGAAGGCAAAAATCAATCCAGCGAGATACAGCATTAAAAGCTCGTCCTTAATTTAGCACTGCGTTGGGAACTCAAGAGCACTTAAAAATTTCCATCAGATTAATTCTTCATGATGTTGTTCGTGGCGAAAGACATAAATTTATGCGGTAATGGTCCAAGTTTTCATCTGCAATTAACCGCGGCGGTATTTAAATTCACTTCCGTTTTCGAACCAAATTATTGCTATTTTGTCTACTGAGAGGTCTCTATTAAGTGTTTTCTCGATAAAGAAATCGTCGTTCGGTGCTGGAGCTATTCAGAGAGGTAGTACGATGAGGAAGAAGGTTTTCAGACGCATTGGCGGGACTTGGGGGCGGCGGAAAAATGGGAAGCATTAGGGGAGTCGTGTTGCTTGAGTGGCCATTTTGCATTTTAATTGGCGCAATTTATCACCGAGATTAAAATCGTTGTAATATAAAAGTCTGTGCATGTCATTCCGAGCGAAACAAGAAGAAAATAATGGCCGCGTCATTAACGCTGCTGTCGATTTTCGCTGAAATAATTAAGTTTTTGACATCGTGTCGTTTATAAAGAAAACTTTACGACTGATTCAACGCAAACAATTTTTAACTTGATTCGAAATCAACTAATTTTTCTTCCGATTATCACTTTTTCTTTATTTTTACAGGTTTGGAAACAAAGTTTCGTTTTAATTAAAATTTCAAATGCTTTTCGTTGTAAAAAAGATAATTAGCATTTTTTTAAATAACCAGAAATAACAATCAATATAAATAAATTCATTGGTTTCCAAATATATCTGTTTTTGTATTTTTTTAGGGGCAATAAGAGTGCACATAAATACAGAATCATTTTGTCCTCGTAGTACTTACAGTTTTCTTAAAGCAAATCGACTCAATTCTAAGTGAAGTTGAACATTGAAAGGTGAGTGCTTTGTATTCAGCAAGATGTGGATCATTAATTCCGGTAAGACATCATTAAATTTGCTTTTAGTGGAATTGTTTTCCTCAGAGAATCATCATTTTTAATCAATTTGTATTGATGCGTAATTCATAAATGGCTTTATAAAAATAACAAGCGCCGTTATTTATACAACATTGTAAGAAAAACAGCAAACTTAAAAGATAACTAATTGCCGACGAGTGAAAGACTTGAGAGTGGAAGAAAAGTACGTGCAGCTAGTTAAGTAAACAGTAAGCTATTGCTCCTTGGAGAGAATCCTGTATCCTTTGCTCGTGTCTGATGTAGGGCGTGCTAGGAATTGCTTGTGTCCTGTTTATCCAGAAGTTGATTGATAGATGGTTAAGTTGATTCGTATACGTCTCGAAGTGCCTTGATAAATTTCACCGAACAAAACACCTTTTGCACCTTGTGTATCTTTCATAGTGCTCGCAGTGTTTCCCGCCTAACATTAAAATATTTACATTTTTTAACTTCCACCGCAAAAAGCAGAGAATCCTCTGGCAATTAATTTTATTAAAGCTTTGGGATTTATATAATATAAGTTAGCTGGGGTAATTTATTTACAGTTACATTGATTAATTAATTCGCTTGTCAGTAAACAAACAAGCCGAGGAGCGACACACGCTGGGGATTTCTTAGAACCGAACAAGACATTTGGCAGTCATCGGTTGTTTCTCTTTTGGCCTGCGTCTATGTTTGCGAGAACTATTTGCAGCCTCTAGAGCAGATGCTGTAAACATCCGACTAAATAATTGATGGAAGCAAAATAATGTAATTTCAACATTTATGTCAGACAATGGAATTCCCTGGAGAGCATTTATTGCGCTCGATGGGATCAATAAAATAATGCTATACGCGATGGAAAAAGCATCTAAATGGATTTCGGATGACCCTATTAAATGAATATTAATCCACATAAAATTATTAATTGCTGATGTATTAGTTGAAAGCAAATTAAATTGATATTACTTTTTTTGTTTATTATCTGATATTTGTTAATATTAATGGAATGGGCCGCATATTTTAAGGCGAGTTAATGGTTAAATAATTTATTCCTTTTTCTGTTCATTATATATTTCGTTGTTATTTTGAGTTACTAAATACTAATGGTTTCAGCTTAAAAAGTATTTTTTTAGTATATTGTTTAATCGGAAAATTGTTATTAAAAAAAAAAAATTACTGTAGAAGAACAAATATTGTTAATTTCTAAATCAGTTGAATTGAATTTAAACTATAAAATACAATTATTCCAAAATTATAGTCTAAAAAGTCACATTAAAAAATATTTTATAGATAATTATAAATGAAAATAAAACGAACTGTGAAATTTCGGATTAAAATGAACTACAAATATTTCAATTTATTCAAATCAACAGCACCAAAATATTAATATACCAGAATACTATACAAGTTGTATAATAATCAGTTCACTGCAGCCGTCGAGCGAAATACTGCTTTATACAGTCAAAATTTACAATAAAGTCATTATTAATCATTCGTCACATTATTCTGCATGCACGCATGGTTTGCATCATTTATATTTTTGACAACCACCCACCGAAAATTCTTTCAATCTGTAGGGTAATTCATTGGTGGCGATACTGGACAGTATGTACATTTCCAGATCGCCGGTACAAAAGTCACTAATATCATTGTTTTGTTTGATTGTACATCAAAGTTTAAAGCGCTTTGCATGTAGTCATCCCGGTTAAAATCAAAAATTAACAGTTAATTTGCAAAATAATTAATTAAGGGGTACATTGGCAAAATATTATGTTAAAAAAGTCGCTAAATATACCATTAAAATCGCCATAATGACTTATTAAAATTAATGGTCTTATTAAAAATAAAAAGAATGCTGAGCTTTGCGATGAATTAATCATTTATTCTAATTCATTATAGGAACAATGGGAGGCTAGCATATGTGAGAGTTTGACCGAGTGTCTTTCGAATTACCTCGGCTGAAGATAAAAATTTTCATTGCCAATAAGTTTTTCGAAATCAATTTTTGACTAATGCCTTAAGAAAGGAAATTTAACTATGAGTACCTCAGCAGTGAGACTTTTGACCAGGGGCCTTCGTTTACCAATAATTTGTTAATTGCTGATTTTCTATACATTCTTTTGACTGCCGGAAACGGATGTGGGAATATCCAGAAAAAAAAGGTACTTTGCAATATGTTACAGAGGGAGAGCTATATAAGGGAGCTTTATTAAGAGTTTAATTCGGTATACATTTAAGGACTCACACCAAGTAAATATACTCGTACGTTATTTGACAATACTTAGGATCAATTTTTCATTTTATTTGTATCATTTGGTAGGCATCAGTACCAATTTTTCTACAGAAATGTCCGTTCGCCCAAGGCTAAAAAATTTATCGAAAAACCTGTAAAAATTTAAAAAAACACCACCAGAGTTTCGGATCTCAGCCCCATTGGGAAAATCTGAAACGCAATTGCAGGAATAATTACTGTTAGAAATTTTACTCCGAAAAATTTTACAGAAGAAAAAAAAATCACTCTATATTGAACTGAAAAACATATCACAAAAAACCAACAATTTTAAGTACGATTTCAAAAGCAACTGCTTAATTAAAAGAAGTTAAAAAGGTATTTAATTGAAAATTTTAATAACATATAAAATAATTAATAATCGTATATAAAATTTAAATCGCTGATGCATCATTAAAATGAATTTGTCAAATGCTGCGGTTAGCAAATATTCCATGCATAAATTGACCGGGAGTATTTGCAGTGAAAATAATTCGGCTGACTTTTAATTTATTGACATAACGAAAATATTTAGAATACATTAAACGGCATCCAATAATATTCATTAAATTAATTTCACGCGAATACTGGCTGTGCACCACCGAACCGCCCACTGTAAGTGCACACATTAAACAAAGCTATCTATAATCTCATCATAATTATTATTATTGTGGTCCATGCATATTCTCGGAGTGTATTTAGAGGATTGGTGTGTTTGTGCAATTATATGTTTACCCATGAAGTGTGATTAATTAATGGGAGGCGATATGTTGTCCAAATATCTGCGAGCCTTTAGCCATAATTGATGAACAGATTACACCTTTGTCACAAACGGTCTCCCTCAAGTCATGTTCCGAACATATTGTACAAAAAAGAGTCAATACGATACAGACAGTTCAGTTACCTGTATTTGTGCTTAATTAGTGAACATTTTTTTACTGTTAAACATACGTAATTTATCGTTGTGATTTATTTGCTCTGTACCATTTACAGGTGTGTGTATATAAGTTCTTTTGGGGTCCAAGCAAAAGGGATTAGAATTTGATTTATTTGCATAACCAAAAATTGGCCCTCTCGCTGTTATTGTTATTTTGCGCAAACTGGCAATTAATGTTTATGTACTTTTAATCCGCGTCGGGTCTTCTCCGAACGCTTTTAACGCTTAATTACTATTAATTCTTTCCTCGCGTTGGTTCTCTTACTAATTGGTGGGATTAACATCTTTGTTTACATGCAACTACATCGGGTCTTTGCTAAAAAGGTTAATAACCGTGAATGGAAAATTAGCAAGCTTTTGAAAACCGCGAAAAGGCTGTCCGTTTGCTTTGCGTGCAGTAATAAATCGCAACGGGCTGATCTTTTGTTTGGATTAGGGATTTTGATATGCTGATTAAAATTTTAAATACCCTGTGTTAACTTTGCAATTGTTTTTTTCCAAATTTTACTTTGTTCAATTTTTTCAAAGAACAATATCAATAATAAAGACTAAAAAAGTTTAACACCCCCTCAAAGTAGATCAACAAATGAAGCACTGAAATAAAGCCACGAAAAAACAAGTGAGCATTAAGTGCATCGATTTGCCTAAACGAAAATGACTTACTGGTACAGAAGCCGACCGTAAAAGCTCATGAATAATTAAGGGCAATCGCGACAAAAATCGAGCTTTGTAAAAATAACAGGTTTCCGAACATTGGAATAATAAATTGAAGGCTCCACTTTACAAAATAGCAACAATATTTTAATGCAACATGGAAATTTATTTTATAATAATGTATGCTTTAGATATTGAAACAATGAAAGGATCTCATTAAAAATCTTGTTGTGCACATTATGCAGTGTTAAAAAAAAGGTGTTTCATTATCAGGGAGAATGCATTTTGCTCATTCGCTAAATTCGTTGCTCAGTGTGTATACTGTATGTGTATACACCGTGATCCACAATGTGGGAAATGAGAGAGGAAACTTTTACGTACACACACTTTCAGTGAACTTAATTAAGCAGGGAAACAACCAAACAAAGTTGGCATCCGCAACCCCTTCGTTTAATTGTCATTCCGGCACTATTGCAGTCTTGGAAAATACAAGAATACAGGATTAACTAATTAACCTATATATAGATATAATATAACTTATAAGATTCATTTGTTTGCATAAAGGTTTATAATTTACTGACACGATACATCTTAATTGCTTTCGTTAAAACAAATAGATTTCATTCAATTTACACTAATTTTATGTGTTCAAATACTCATTTTTTTAATACTCCACAAGCAAATAAATAAATTAATTAATTAATTTGTTCTATTGACCATATCAACTCGGTCTATATGCAATATTTAGTTTTTACATCTCCCAAAATTTCGAATTTCATAATTCAAAATTTTCAACACTTCCTAGCATTCTTCCAAATCTAACTATAATTTTGGGGGTTATCCAATCATCGTATTGGGGTTCTAGAACTATTCTATTTGGCTCTCGGAGGATTTTAGATTTCTGGCCTTTTATTATTCTTCTGACTTTTTAAAACCTAATAATTGATATAATTCCATAAATAATCTACAGTCAAAAGTTCTACCTAGTCAATAAGAATTTACAAAGGATCCTAAGACAAAAGTTGTCTTGAAAGTCCCTAATCAACCAAAGCCTCAACAATTGTAGTTATCTTCATATTAAAAAAAGAAACTGCTTCAAATAATTACGAAAAAAAATCGATTATTGCCAAAATACACCGAAAAAGTGCTGAACAAAAGGAAATATTTAAATGAAATTCTAAAATGTCATTAATCTTTAGAACATTAGAATCTCGGAATATTTTGTTTAAATGAAGATATTTTAGGAAGAGCGGAAATTTTGAATTATAATATATTAGAAATTTTGTTTCATTGATTTTAAGTGAGTTTCTATAAGGGTTTTCCAGTAAAAGTACAAAAAGAAGTTAATGAAAGAAGTTATATCATGGAAAACCATTAGAAAAGAGTCTCTTAAGTCTTTTCCTTAATATTTTTTTAAAACAACTAGTATTATGAAAAGTGTAGATTACAGTTTTTAAAAACTAAAGTAATAGAAAAATAAATAATTTGTATTGTGCTCAGAGGCGTAGCAATAGGGTGGCATTACGGGCAATGTGCCGGGGGGCCCAGTGAGTAAGGGGCCCCAAGTGGATAAAAAGACTCTGACTTATATTTTGCCATAAAGCCAGGGATCATCTGAAGAACTTCTTCAACTTTAAGGGGGGGCCCAAAGTGTTCCAAGGTGTCTCGCTCGTTACACCCTTCATAACAATACTAGTAACGTAATCTACTATTAATAGTTTTCATTGCATTTCAGTAATTATTTTAACAGTTAGCCATTAGGGTTGATTTGTG